>OX276402.1:25260230-25451070 GCA_946251805.1 Cybosia mesomella | reverse complement strand
GCCCCATTCGCTCATACAATTGTTCGACTATGGCATTGCAATCGACTGTCTTTGTGATGTTTATTGCTATGTTTACAAATAACTTGCTATAAACTCATACAACTGATGATGCGTAGAAGTTCAACTCCATATTTTTTAAAACCTCATCGTCATCCTCACAGCGATTTCCTATTTAGCCTAAAGTTTGCGCTTCGGAGTCCGAAACGCGTTTATTATTTTTCATCCCTCCTGTTCGGAAAGTTTAATTTTCTTGGGTAGATAGGCGGGTGAAAAGTAGTTTATATCATCCCTTGGGTGGAAAGTAATTTTTTTTCTGATTTTAGGGTTTTCCATGGAGTCCATGATAATTAAGTTACGTCATACTGCCTTGATATCATGACGCTTTTTTTTACATGGCCGCCTAGATATTCGATTACAATGTAACCAATAGATAGATGTAACTAATAAGAGAAGGATAAAACTAAAAAAAAATATGATGTACATTACCATGTAAACTTCCACCGCAAATTGGTTTGAACGAGATCTAGAGAGTAGTTTTGTTTTAATACGTCATAAATCGTAAACCGCAATTTACCTTTCATTCAATCAACTCACATGTAAAAATTTTACTCGCTGCTACGGAACCCTTCATGGGCGAGTCCGACTCGCACTTGGCCGGTATTTTTATGAGAATTGGCCCTTAGGTGTCGTTCGTATGATGTATCTGATGCGTTCAATTTTAGGCTTCTGCATGCATATTTACTTTTTGTACAACAAATTGTCATCATTCAGGTAATCCTTGTAAATCCTATAAATGTCTGTAGCCTAGTGGTATGGGTAATGGACTGCTGAGACGAGGTCTCGGGTTCGATCCCAGGTTTTACCATGGCACACACCAATGACTTTCCGATGCTTTACGAAGTTATGTGTGTATTTATCGCAGGTTTATAAGTGCCCGGTTAATGGCAATAGGCTCGCCACCTATTACATTGGGACCTAAACATAAACTGGCGAAATGTGGGTGCTAGCACCTCTGCCTACCCCTTCGGGGATATAGGCGTGAGTTATGTTTATGCCTTTGAAAACGAGAATAATCTGTTTTTATAAAATCGGAATAACGCAATTTTATTAATCCTCTTAATTTGTCAATATCACAGTTATTGGAAATATTTAACGCGCTCGCTTCCGACTAATAACTAACAGATGCCCGCAGTTCCATCTGTTCGAAATACTTAGGTTTCTGAAATTTCTCAATTTTCCGCACTATTTTCTTAATTTTTATACACCTTAAAGGGCGGAAAACTAAGCTGATTCAAATGGACCTACTTATTTTTTTTTTTATGTGATGCATGGTTCTGACGGCACCCGAGTTACAATACGATACCACGCCCGATACTTCCGCCGCCGGCGCCGGCGCCGCCTTAAATACCTAGCAGTCTCGATAATTATATGCATTTCAACTTATGATATAATCCAAACGAGGTACATGAAATGTCAATGCACCTAGTGGTAAGTGAGACTTGTCTAGCGAGGTATGTGCAGTATCCGTTTTTTAATTTGGTACATTGGAAAAAAAAAATTGGAATTCCGGCTCAGATCGGCTCATTTCGGTTTTGTAGTGCGTTATTCCTATCGTACACCGGACTGACAGTAACAGTAAAAACCAGTTAAAATCGTTTTCTATACTATTATAAAATTGTAAATTAACTGTCTGTACATTGGAGGTTTGGAGGTCTTTTGGGTTATGTTAAATGAACGAATTTTTTTTTTATTTTTGTCAATTTGTCTGTTTATCTATTTGTTCGCGATGGACGCAAGAACTACTGAACGGATTTCGATGAGGTTATTTTTATGAGTAAGTCCTTGTTCAGACTAAAATCTGTCGTATGTTCGATTGTCACCAGTTCTTAAACTAAAGGTAGGTATAAACAAAATTTGTTGCAAAGCGCTTGAGATCTTGACAATAGCTTTACCGATTTAGATCGTTTCTTCTTGTTTGTGGTTTATATGAACGAAAATTTGTGAAAATCTACGGAAAAAGGCAGCAAATCTGTTGAACGTACTGGTGGTAGAAATTTGATGACACAAATTTATCACAAAATTCGGCCGGGTAGGTACCACCGTGCAGGGGTGTGTGTTGGGTAACCTCCTCGAGTGTCGCTCCGATTCCGATCCCGCTGCAGTCCGGGGGGAACGGAATCGGAGCGGCCGGTACACCCTGGGCGGCGGTCAATGGCTTCCCCTTCACCCCTTCATAGGGTTGGCATTGATCGTCGGCCAATACCCAACGTGGCGGGAACACATCGCTCTCCGTACTCCTCTGCTTTCAGAGGAGACAGGATGAGCGATGCTGTTAGTGGTGAGATGGCCCAGGGTCAGCCGGGGTGCGAGGGATATGCTCTATGGGTAACCTTACACCCCGGCGTCTGAAGACCCGAGACGGCGTGCGGTTTTAGTCGGTGCAAGCCCGACATAACCGCCCCCGCTGGCCGGCGGGGGGGTATCCGAAGGGATTTCCGCACGATAAAAAAAAAAAAAAAAAACGTACCACCGTGCACGATTGCGAAAAACCCACCATAGTAATCCAATTTCGGTTTGATTGCGTTCAGGGGTCAGCAAGTGCATTGCCGGGCAGGGGGATTGTGGTCGCAGCACTAGTGGGACCGGTGGGTGTCACGCGGTGCTGCGACGACAATCCTCTTCTGGTGAGACCGTCAAGCCGTCAAGAGCCGTCAAGAGTGTCACCATTGTTAACATGATACGTGTATGTAATGGTGACCCTCTTATTGAGACTTTACCTTCAGCTTACCATCAGGCGAGGTGAAGTCAAATTGACGTGTCCTAAATATAAAAAAAAAAAACAGTTAAAATGTATCAATCAATTAGCCTATTGCAGTCCACTGCCCAATGTGCGCTATAGCACCCGATCCTTCGCCTTGCGCATCCAATATACCAGTTACGTTTTTCAATACGTATGAAAAATCCTAATTAATTTAACGACTTGAAGTCGGTATACATAGCGTTGAAAGATTTCATTACATCGATAGATAAATACATACATTATATATACAGGTCAAACTAACAAAACCGTGTTCAAAATCGGAATTAAAGTTTGCCTAAGTTTCTTTAATACGCGTTACGCGTTACGCGCACCTTGTCATAGTTATGCGGACTTACCCGCTTGGTGAATGTTATGTCAACTAAGGAAATATACACATGAACTCTACCTACTTTCTATATTAGCATTACGTTGCTTACGTCATCTGATGCTGTATCAGCTGATGGATCATATGAGATGGCAATAATAATGTTCAATTGGAAAATGATTTTATATAGGTATACAACATGTAATGAAACTAGTGTCCGATCCGTGAAGGTGTATTTAGGTATCAATATTAGTTTCTGTTGATGAAATCCTTTTTGGAAAATAAGTCAGAAAAAAGATTTAGGTCGATGCGGAAACTTACGTGACAACACAGGAAATTTGTGAACAAATCTTCTCTAAAAGTAACAAAATAAAAACAAAAGAGGGCGCGGTGGTGCAGCCAACGGGGCGCGGTGTTATGAGCCGATGCTAAATATTAGTATTTGGTGTTGTCAAATTCTTAGATTTTGGGTAATTATGGTAGGAAATGTCATTTCAAATTCCAATAATAATTTTTTTATAATATATTATTTTTAACTTCATATATGGTTATGTATTTAAAAAGCGGCGATAGCCCAGTGGTGTACGTAACGGACTGCCGAGACGAGATCTCGAGTTCGATCCCCAGTCGCCCCGGGCACACACCTCTGACTTTTCGTATGTATATTAAAAACGTTTATTATCGCTCGCTTAGTAATGTGCCCGGTGGATGGCAATAGGCTCGCCCCCTATTACATTGGGCCTAAACATAATTGGCGAATTGTGGGTGTGTAAAACACCTCTGCCTACCCCTTCGGGGATACAGGTGAGAAGATATGTTATGTATTTAGCGTACCCTGTGTGCCACTTATTCGTCGGACACCAGTTTTTTACAGACGGTATTTAATTATTTATTTATATGTGAGTAGTAAATGTGAAATTGGTTTGTGAACGCTTCACTCAAAGTTCTGCGTCGATGCAGAGGTCAAACTTTGACATGATATTTACAAAACCCGCTTCAAAGATAGCAGAAAATAGATAGAAATCCTATTTATTTTCTGTACTATTTAGTTTCTGTACTAATTTATACTGGATTTTTGTTCGCAAATTAGGTTTTAATTACACCTCTGTCGGCCATTATAATATGAAATATTTCAAAGATAACATCTAATGCACAGATAAGAATCTGCTGGTGTGCACTATTCTACACTTTCACTGTCATAACATAAGAGCAAGTATATGTGGAAATTAAAGTGTGGATTATACGTTAATTTCATAATACCTTCCGATGTTATTCAGATATGATTTAAAAAAGGTACTGATAGAAGTTGAAATACTATGAATGTAAATACCATCATAAAATTGTAAATAAGTTGTGTCTGTACATTGGAGATATTGAAATATTTTTTTTGGGTTATGTTGAACTAATGATTCTGAGCTCAACAATATATATATTTATGGAATTCTTGTCTGTTTGTATGTTTGTTCGCGATCGACGCAAAAACCACTGAACACATTTGATGTGGTTTTTTCTATTAGAAAGTCTGACCAAAGACTTAAAATCTGCCGTATGTTTGATTGCAATTGGTTAAATAGAACCGGAGATATGACCAAAAAGCGTTGACCGACCTCCGCGGGCATCCGCTAGATAGATATAAAAAAGCACCTAGTTCAGAACCAACGTTCATATCATAATCAGATAAGATATTAGGTATTTGTATATTGGGGTGTGTGTTGGGTAACCTCCTCGAGTGTCGCTCCGATTCCGATCCCGCTGCAGTCCGGGGGGAACGGAATCGGAGCGGCCGGTACACCCTGGGCGGCGGTCAATGGCTTCCCCTTCACCCCTTCATAGGGTTGGCATTGATCGTCGGCCAATACCCAACGTGGCGGGAACACATCGCTCTCCGTACTCCTCTGCTTTCAGAGGAGACAGGATGAGCGATGCTGTTAGTGGTGAGATGGCCCAGGGTCAGCCGGGGTGCGAGGGATATGCTCTATGGGTAACCTTACACCCCGGCGTCTGAAGACCCGAGACGGCGTGCGGTTTTAGTCGGTGCAAGCCCGACATAACCGCCCCGCTGGTCGGCGGGGGGGTATCCGAAGGGATTTCCGCACGATAAAAAAAAAAAAAAAAAGGTATTTGTATATTTTCAAACGAGTTATAATAAGATTTCATTAATATTTGAATTCTAGATTACAAGATAGTAAATGTAGAGGGAGAGCTTAGAGAAAGGTGTAAGTCAACCTCTTAGACAGTATAAGAAATGGGCATATCCATAGAAGTATTAAGATCCAACTCTTTGAAGCAAAACTCTCGAAAATGCGACTTGGAAGAAAGAAAGAAACATTTATTAGTGCAAAGAGGCCACAAGCTAAGTAGCATTTTCAGATGTCATGTAATTACATGACATCTGAAAATACTTAACATAAAATAACTGGAGCATAATAGTAATGTGGCATACAAATGCATCAAATGGGTGCCCAGTTCAGTATGTGCCAGATAGGAACCTGGCGCTGGTTCCGACTGGTTATTGACACACGGAAGCCCCACCGTCGAAGCCGTATGTGCCTTCGTTGGTATGGATACCTCAATGACCAGGCAAGTCCTGAGTATGGATATTAGATCAAGAAAGCGAGGAAGACCCCTTCGAACTTGTCATCATCGAACAGCTTAAGAAAGTCCAAGGAAATCTCAACTAGATAGACAATATATGGTAACTACTAACTAATGTCACATCCATGTCACATCAACTTATGTTTTCATTAATATTGTTAGTTGAATTTCAAAACAACTTTTGGATCGTTTGTTGATATTTTAAAATCAATAAGGTTTTTTTCGATTGAACGCGTGCTTGTTACAAGTGTTTCGTCCCTCCCAAAATTCATTTCTTTTTGAAAATACAGTGTTGTTGGAGTATTTAACTGCTTCTGTGTTGTCTATAAGTGCTTTGTGTTCATATCTAGGGTAAGTTACATAGTTTAACACGTAGATAACCATATGGATAATCATCCTCCAGACCCCGGTGGGGGAGGCGTCCCCGGTGATCGGCCCGGGACACCTCGTCCCCATAGCTCTCGCTTGGATGATTTGATGGCAATAGATAATATTCCTACAGCCGCCTCAGGTAAGAAGCGAAGTTTCCACACCTCACAGGAGGACGCTGTCCCCCCCAAAAAAACTATTACAAGCCCCTCTCAAGCTACACCGTCGCTGCAAACCACATACATTCACCCTGATCACCAGGACAAGATATCTAGGTACTCCGAGACAGATTCTGGTCCATATGTGGTACATGTGACCAGAGATGTCGGGGATACCTCTGCTGGAACTGTTTTCCGATCCATCAAGTTTGGCCACTTTTTATTTACCAACAAAATTAATAACAATATAGTTGAAGGCGGTGTCAAGCGAGTGGGTCGCAACAGGATATCGGTAGAATTTAAAAGTGCTAACGACGCAAACAACTTCCTATCTCATCCATCTTTGGCACGGGCCAAATATGTATGCTCAATTCCCTCTTTTGCAACGTCGCGAATGGGTATAGTAAGGCAGATCCCAGTGGAGTGGACCCTAGAAGAAGTGGTTCAATCTATTGAGGTCTCATCAGGATGTGGTTCAATTTTGAAAGCAAGAAGGCTTAACAGGAGAGTTGTAAGTGAGAATAACACCGCCACATATGTTCCCACTCAAACAATGGTAATTACATTCTCAGGACAAAGATTACCCACACACATATATTGCTTCTACAATTCTCTGCCAGTGGAAAGCTACGTGCTTCCACTCATTCAATGCTGGAAATGCTGCCGGTATGGCCATACAACTGCGCAATGCAGGTCTGCCCCCCGCTGTTTTATTTGTTCCCAGGCTCATGAGGGTATCTCATGTACCTCAAAATCTCCCACCTGTATGTTCTGCTTAGGCCCCCACTCAGCGAAAGACCCTTCCTGTCCAGAGCACTCCAGACAGAAGTCTATTAAAATCACCATGTCTCAGGAGAGCATTTCGTACATGGAGGCATCAGCCAGATTCCCCCAAGTGCGAAAGTCTTTTGCAGACACAGCTAGAACCTCTTCACCATTGCGCCCCCACTCTGATACTCAGCAGTCTTCCACGTCTTCTGTCAGGGGATCTCAAGAACCCCAAGTATCCTATAGAAAAACAGTCTTCATGCCTCCAAGGCATCACAACCCAGCCTCCAGTCCTGGCTATGACAGACAGGCCCATTACCAGATCACCCAATCTCCCCCGTCTTCTCTCCCTAATGGTGCTGCTCTCTCTCATGCACAATCCAACGCTCCCTCTAATGACAACCTTCTTGATCTATTACTCTCCACCCTTATTAGTATGTTAACCCGTTTCGATGATACTGAGCTTCCTGAAAAGTACAAATCAAAACTTACTCAGCTGTTGACTTTTGTTAATAACATTCCCACCTCTCCTCCAATGGAATTGTAGGAGCCTTAGAAATAAAAAAAGCCACTTAATTCATTTAATCAATAAGCATAAACCTCTCATTCTTGCCATTCAGGAGACTTGGCTTAAACCTGGCTCCCATTTCAGGGTGCCTGGGTTTGTCTGCCTCCGGGATGACAGGGGTGACAGGTATGCTGGTGCTGCCATTTTAGTTTCCAGATCAATTATTTTCAACTCCTTGTCTCTACCTGCTCATAGCGATGCTTGGAACATTGTTGCTATTGAAGTAGCAAATACTGTTTTCATCTCTGTCTATATCCCATATCCAAATACCTCTATACTAGCCGAGTTAAATACCATTTTATCTTCAATTGCTTCCCCTCTTATCCTACTGGGAGACTTCAACATCCATCATACTTCGTGGGGATCACAGTATTGCGATGATTTGGCGCCCCCATTCATGAATATCTTGGATTCTTTGAATCTGTGCATACTAAATGATGGCTCTGCCACTCGTAGATCATCCCTCACACAAAGAGGCCCCAGTGCTGTGGATTTGACGGTATGCTCTGCCTCCATAGCCTCATGCCTGACTTGGCAGATTTCAAGCGACTCTCATCAGAGCGACCACTACCCCATAACTGTCTCCTCACCAGCCAGCTACAGGGAGTCATCACCATTCAACCCCCTACTTAAATATAACTCGTCAAAAGCTGATTGGGAATTGTACTCCAGTTCCCTTGACCATGAGATTTCTCTCCTGCCGATCCCCAACTCACATAACATTGAGACAGTTTACACCCTTTTTAAACAAGCTCTTTTGAACTCCGCTGAGAAGGCAATCCCTGTTAAAAGGGCCCCTAGGAACAACATCCCCTCTCCTCCTTGGTGGGATCAGACCTGCTCAGCCGCCTGCCGAGAAAGAAGAGATGCTGAAAGAGCATATAAACATAATATGTCAACCGCTAATTACCTGAACTACCAAAAAGTAGCTGCACAAACAGTTAGACTTCTCTCACAAAAGAAGAAAATGGCTGGCGCAAGTTTTGTGAGTCATTAGCCCCTCGTACCCCCACATCGTCTGTATGGAGGGATATTAGAAGATTTAAGTATTCCACAACCAACAACAACATCACGTCGAATGACCCCTCTCGGTGGTTACAAAAATTCGAGCAAAAATTAGCTCCCCCAACAGCTCCCACTGCTGATGAGTCTTCAGGCTTCTTCCCATCCACCTCTCAGACTTCACATCCTTTAGACTCTTGTTTTACCTACGACGAACTTTCAACTGTCTTGGGTTCCCTTAAGGATTCTTCTCCCGGTCCAGACGGCATTCCTTATTCATTTATTTTCAAGAGCAGCACAGCTTCTAAAAAATTTTTTCTAAATTTACTTAATTGCATCTTTTGCTCTGGTTTCCCCCCAGAAGAGTGGAAGTCTCAAATCATAATCCCTATTCTGAAACCAGGTAAACCGAGCGATGATCCTTCCAGCTACCGCCCCATTGCGCTCTCGTGTACCATGTCCGAAATATTAGAGCACTTGATTAAAAATCGCTTAGAGTGGCTGGTGGAAAGCCAGGGTTGCTCTCAAAAACTCAGTTTGGTTTCCGCAAGGGCCTGGGGACAATGGATAATCTTAGTATTTTCACTACAGATGTTAGGATAGCTTTATCACAAAATCAGTATTGCGTGGGTGTATTCTTGGATATAGCAGCTGCATATGACAATGTACTTCTTCCTGTGCTCAGGCAAAAACTGCTCAATCTGAGTCTCCCAGAGAAGATAGTAAATTTTATTTCCAATTCCCTTTCTGCAAGAACTATTAGTCTTAGAGTTCAAAATTCAATCCATTCTCCCAGAATTATTTGGAGAGGCCTCCCACAGGGCTCTGTCTTGAGCCCCCTCCTCTACAGTATCTATACAGCTGATCTAGATGTCTCAGTCTCATCTTTCTGCAACATTCTACAATATGCAGATGATCTAGCTCTTTATGTGACAGTCGATCATATGACAGATGCTGAGTCAAGATTGAACTCGGCCATTTTCTACCTCTCTAACTGGCTTACCGACCACGGACTATCACTTTCGGTTCCCAAAAGCTCTGTGGTGATCTTCAGCCGCCGCAGATCCATTCCTGATTGTTCAATCTCTCTTGACGATCAAAATTTCCCTGTAAAAAACACAGTTAAGTTTTTAGGTCTGGTTTTGGATTCAAAGCTATCTGGGGTAGAGCACATTAATTATATTATTCATAAATGTGAAAAAAATATTAACATTTTAAGAGCTGTCTCTGGAGTCTGGTGGGGAGCCCACCCTTATTGTCAGAAGTTGATGTATAATGCGCTTATCCGTAGCCACCTAGACTATGGCTGCTTCCTCTTGGAGCCATGCAATAAGGCAGCCCTAAACTTGCTGGATAAGATCCAGGCTAAAAGCTTGCGTCTCATTGTGGGTGCTATGAGATCCTCACCGATAAATGCGTTACAATTAGAATGTGTAGACCCCCCCCTATTTTTAAGAAGGCAGTACCTCTCCGATAGGTATTTATACAAATCCTCCCAACTATCCTTTCACCCACTGATTCCCAAATTGCATATACTATCAGAATACATTTCTTCAGGTGGATATTGGACACATAAAAACCACCCCTGTTTATTTAATAGCTTCGTTAATTATGTTCGTCTCCCTTTCCCTTGTTTTCGGTGCAAAACTAACCCCTTATTTGAAATCCCATTTGATGCCATTATCCACAACCCTAATATCGTCTTATATTCTGGTATCAGTAAAGACTCTGTGGACGCTAATAAGGAGCTAAACTATTTAATCAGCCAACATTGGCAGGACTGGTTAGCTATTTACACGGACTCATCTAAATCATCTGACACTACTTGCGTTGGGTCCGCTGTTTGGATCCCTAAATACAATATTATACTCTCATATAAATCACCAAATATCAACTCCATATTTACTGGTGAAGCGATAGCTATACTTGAGGCATTACTATATATTGAATCTCATAACATAAGCAAGGCAGTAATATTTACCGATTCTAGGAGCTGCTTAATGGCTGTTCTGGCTAACCAATTCACCTGTAAAATAAAGTTCCCCTTAATCCTTTTAATAAAGCAATCTCTGTTTAGGTGTCAGACTAAGGGGCTGTTGGTTTCGTTGATATGGATCCCAGATCATGCTGGCATAGCTGGAAACTCATTTGTTGATTCCCTAGCAAAGGAAGCCATATCCAATGGTACCCTTGACCAATACAGAGTCTATGCTCACGATCTTCTTTTACTCGCCAAACCCTGTTTAAATAGAATGTGGACTTCCCTCTGGGGGGAATCCTGCAAGGTGAAGGGAAAGCACTATGCCTTCATCCAAGTGGACATTCCAACTAAACCATGGTTTTTCAAATTCCATGAAGCCACTAAAAGAGCGACATCGGTTGTTTGTCGTCTGCGTCTAGGTCATGTCTGCACCAACGTATTTCTTGCCAAAATTAGGGTCAGGGACAGCTCTCTCTGTGAATGCGGCTTGGATGAACACACTCCAGATCATATTTTCTTCGAGTGCCCAAGAAGGAATGGTTCTTTGTATCATATCCTCCCCACTAACTGTATCCCTCGTCCCATAAACTTTAACTCCCTTCTGACTTTTACTAATTCCCCTCTTATATATCTGATTTGTGACTACATTGACACTAATAATATTAACTTGTAGAACTGTGTTTGTCTGCTATAACCACTAACCTAGGTGTTTTGCTTTGACTCAGGTACTCCAACGTGCAACATGACTTTCGGCCTCGGTCTTCTACTATGTTCTTGCCTTGTAAATTCACAAAGTTCTGATCCGTAGTTGCATTTGCCAAGTCGAAACTTTAACCCTTACCTTTAAATACATATTGGTTAAAATCGTGCTAACTACTGAGTTGTTGGCGGAAACTTAGGAAACGCCATATTATAAAAAAAAAAAAAAAAAAAAAAATCTCAACTACCTACACCCGTAAAGTATGGTGAATGACGAGGAGAGCCGACCTCGAATAATTATAAGACAGGGTTGGAAAAAAAGGTTACAAGATGGTATACAATGTATACTAATATAAGTACTGTAATGTAACTAATGGTAATTACCATTTTTTTACCATTGATGCCTATCAATGGTAAAAAATAAGGTCAACCGTGAAGGCTCACGTTTGACTCTATCTCACTTTGTGGTAAGTGATGATGTGGTCTACGATGAAAACGTTTAGCTAGAAGGAAGCTATTGACTCGAGACTTGAAAATTTCCAGCTGCCTACTGTAGTGTTCGGACTCCTTCGAACACTATAGTTAGTTGCTTGGCCATCATGCGTCAGCGATATTAAAATAAAATATATAAATCAATTTGAATTTAGAGCATAGAAAAAAAAACAAAGGTTGGCGGAGAGATCCAGTCAGTTGGTGGTCAGGGATCCGTCCTTGAGCCGAAGGAAGAAAATATCAAGCAGTGAAAAGTGTATTAGGCTCAAATCACTGTGGGGTGGTGGTGGCGGTGTGGGGTGGTGGTGGCGGTGTCTCTTGACATCGCCAACGCCTTCAACACCCTACCCTGGAGCTGCGTTAGGGAGGCGCTCGCGTATCACGGAGTGCCTCCTTACCTCCGCCGCATTGTCGAGGCATACCTATCCGAGAGGGCCATAGTTTACCCGAGCTGGCTAGGGCCAGGGCGGCGAGAAGTGTCGTGCGGTGTTCCGCAGGGGTCGGTCCTAGGGCCACTCCTGTGGAACATCGGATACGACTGGGTGCTGCGCGGTACGTTGCTCGAGGGTGTCAGCATAGTGTGCTATGCTGACGACACCCTCGTTATGGCGCGGGGAGCAACGTACCGAAGCGCGGCACTGAAGGCCACGGCAGGGGTTGCTCAAGTCGTGGGTCGAATACGGCGGCTGGGACTTGAGGTGGCTCTCCATAAATCCGAGGCTATGTGTTTTCACGGGCCTCGGAGGGGGCCACCTGCGGGAACCGGCATAACCGTAGGGGGCGTAAGCATCGGCATCGAGCCCACGATGAAGTACCTTGGGCTCGTACTCGATAGCCGATGGGACTTCGGACCTCATCACCGAAGTCTGGTCCCGAAACTGAGGGGGGCTGCGGCCGCGCTATCGCGGCTGATGCCCAACGTTAAGGGACCCAACGCCCCCACTAGGGGACTGTACCTGGGGATCGTGCGAAGCATGGCCCTATACGGGGCCCCGTATGGGCGGAGACTCTGGCGGCCCGCAACGTGGCTGTTCTTAACAGCCCGTTAAAGGCGATGGCCGTCAGAGTCATCAGGGTGTATCGCACGATCTCCGTCGAGGCGGCGTGTCTCCTAGCTGGGACCCCTCCATGGGACCTGGAAGCGAGAGCCCTTGCGCTGCTGTACCAGTGGCGCAAGGAGGCGCTGGAGCGGGGCCATAGGCCGGAGCCCCGAGAAATCAGGGCTCAGCGGTTCCTGCTCCGCCAGGAACTCATGGAGACATGGAGGGTTCGACTTGAGCACCCAAGGTGGGGGGAATCCACCATTGCGGCGGTGAGACCGATCATGAAGGAGTGGTTGGAGAGGGACCATGGGGACCTCTCCTACCGGATGTGCCAGATGGTTACCGGACACGGGTGTTTCGGTAGGTATCTGTGGCGCATCCACCGGGAGACAACGCCGCAGTGCCAGCACTGCGAGGATCCTGGCGAAGACACGGCGCTCCACACGTTGGTGGAGTGCCCTGCGTGGGCGAATCAACGCCGGGATCTCGTTGCGGTCCTGGGCGTGGACGTTCTCTCGTTGGAGACCATGGTGAGGGCCGTGGTCTCCGACGGGAGCAAGTGGCACGCCGCCGCCTCTTTCTGCGAGCAGGTAATGCGCGCGAAAGAGACGACGGAGAGGGAGCGGGAAAGAACCCTGACCCCCGAGTTTCGCAGTCTGCGGCGACGACGCCGCAGACTCATCTACGCCCGGGACTACCGACCTCCATGATCGGGGCCTGAGGACGGCAGTTGGCCGACTCGCCGTCCTTACAGAAGCAGGCCGTGGCGGAGGCGTGTCGTGTGTGCCCTACACACGCCTGCCAACTCACCGAAGCGGGATAAAACCCGACCCCACCAGGCGAGGCCGCGGTGGCGGCCAAAGTCCGCCGGCAACCCTGGGGTTATCCTTTCGAGGGCTTACCCGGGGTGCCCGGCAACGGACACTTGGGGAGGACACCGTGCGGTTTTAGTCGAGACACGACATAACCACCCTCGCTGGCCAGCGGGGGGGTATCCGAAGGGATTTCCGCACGTAAAAAAAAAAAAAAAAAAAAGGCTCAAATCACTGAGCAGCTTTCGCGATCCTCTTGTTCGTATCAGTAAATTTAAAGAACCTGGCGTAAATCCCATTAAAATACGTTCAGTAGAAATATAATTAAGAATAAATATATTAATCATATAAAATCCTTGTCTTATAATGTAAATATCACAAGTTATCGACAAGAAGCTGTGGAGTCAAACCCCAGACTCCACACTACCTACAGCGGCCTACTGCCTTCCTCAAGCTAAAAGGCGGTTAAGTGACTTCTGGTCAATTTTCACATGTTAACTTTAGACAAATACTATATATATACATCAGTAGCAACTTTATTTGACAATGTAATCGCAGATTTATAGAATATCGGTTAAATAAATACTAGCATCGGTTATAAAATATGACCTCATATTTCAGCTCCAGTTCGAAATTTGCTTTTTCGCTTAGCCGCATTTTAAATATTATAAAATAGAATATATCTTTTATATAAAATATAGCTTTCCGAAAATCCTAACTCAGGCAAGGAGTTTCACTCCTTAGCTGTACGCATAATGAATGTGTTACGTATATAATGAACCCTGTAAGGGTATAATTATTATCAAGTGGACATAATAAATTGTGAAAAATTTAATCGTACATCGCTTTTCAAGTTCTCCTTGCAACTGACATAAATGACGAGACCGGATTTGAGGAAATTTTATATACAAAAAGCAGATGTCATTAAAAGTAATGATGTTATGTTATTATACCCAATGGTCAATAACTACCGCCATATTCGATTACCATAAGTTTCTTGTAACAAATACGTCATCATCATTCATCATCAACCTATTCTAGTCTACTGCTGGACATAGGTCTCCCCTAATGAGCGCCATAGCGCCCTGTCTTCAGCTTGCCGCATCCAGCATCTGCCCAAACAAATACGTATCTTTCTCAAATTGGTCACCAGACGATTAATTTTTGCCTTCTAATATTGATTCAGCAAAGCAAAGATTTTTAGATTATATAATTAAGTTTCTTCTTAAAATAACACTTACATCTTCATATGCCTAACTTCCTGATCAAAATGATATTCGAGTGAAGTCAATATGAAAGACTACCCTTCGTTTCGATTTTCTTGTAATTGTGTCGTTTAGAGGTATGTATACATAATTAAAAAAATCCGTCCCCACAGGGGGAACGCACAGGTAGATTTCGTGAAGCATGGTTAGAAATATTTTTTTGCCCCTCTATGACCTATGCTTCTTCTATGACCCACGCCGAGCGCATTTTTAACATGTTTAATTTTTTTTTCTCGAAAACGGTAACTTTTAGCGAAAAACTTTTCAGACATTTATTTTAGACTTAAAAATGGCCTATCGATTAAAAATGTTTCCGACGGCAAGAATGTTCACCGGTTAGAAGTTATGATTTTGTTCCCGAAAAATTTTGGTTTTTCCCCCCTCCACTTTTAGTTAAAGTTTTAATCTTATAGGTTTAAAATTAAAAGTTGTTGGTATTCATGTATACTGTGGGATCAAATTAGAACGGTTCGAATATCTTTCATGGAACGTGAAATTTTGAGGAAAAACTGATTTCACAAAAAGTGAGGCCCTACCGTCCCCTTAGGCCGGATTCCACCCGTTCACGAACTTAAACCAAGTTTACACCCAAGCAATTTTTGACCGCAGTTTGAAAGCGATCGGGGCAAAAATGCGACCGTGAGAGTGCCGCAAATTTTGGGAAGTGGAACCATACATACATATATATATATATAAACTTATTGACCAGTGGTCATTTCGGACTCAGGGTGTCATAACTAGACCTCCTATGAAGAATTTTTTTTTAAATTCGACAGTAGTCAAGAAACCAATAGGTAGATCGATTTCATCGAAATCTACCTAAAAAACGGCCAAGGGCGAGTCGGACTCACGCACGAAGGGTTCCGTAAACGTTAGATTTGGTAAAGTTATAGCTTACATGGAGGAGAAGTGCAGAAATCTAAAATTTAGATAGAACTAGCTGTTTCAGCGGCGTGGAATTGTAGGTACTAACGTGTGAAGCCAGGATCACATGCGAACTTATTCCAGAGATAAAAAGCAAGCATATATGTTATTTCAGGCTATAATCTACCCATGTACCAAATTTCAGCTAGATCCGATCAGCCGTTAGACCGTGATTGAGTAACAAACATCCAAACATTCGAACTTACAAACATTTTTTATTTTTTCTTTACGTGTGGAAACCCCCTTGGCTTCATCTCACCGGTGCCAGTGATGAGGTGGGTATGTCGGAATCGAACCGACTAAAACCAAACGATGTCCTTCCCAAGCGTCCATTGCTTTGCGAACAAGGTACGCCATCGAATGAATAACCCCAAGTTCCAGGCGGACTTCGGCCTTCATCTGCACAAACTTTAACATTTATAATATTATAGAAGGAAGTAGGATTCAATCTTATTATTTTCAGGAATCATAGTCGAATTTCGACTATCCTACGGCCACTAGTATAATTAAACGGCCGAAAATTGGCCTAACATATTAATAAACGACACAATCACAAATTAAATTAAACCAAAACTAAAATTTTCTCAGTTGAAAACCCATAAAGGTATCCTTTCTTGTAGTTAAATTGTTCTTATCCCTAAGCCTGAATGAAATTCATTAACGTCTCAACAATCTTCCAAACTGTTAATGAATTCATGAACAATTCATACACATACTCCGTAAGGCGTTACATAATTCCCTTCAGATTTAATATTTGATTGCGGTATATTTATGTTTTATCACGAAACTACGTTTTGATTTTAATTGACATGTCACAATTTGAATAATTTCTTTACGATGTGCTTGGGTTGTTGATCGTCAATATTGCAAACACATCTGGTGAATTGGGTTGACATAACAAGTTTATTTTTATGATATAACATGAAACGTCAATAACGAATCCATTGACCCTTCGAGCATCTGAGTGTACGAATGGCGCAAAGCTTAGCGGCCTTCAATGTGTCCAAAGTTTTTGTCGTCCATTGTTTCTTTGTTATCGATGTCAAGTTTAGTCTCTTATTTGTAAATATAATCAAAAACAAGTTTCCTTTTTTTTTGTGAAAACTTCTTTAGGTGCGTTGAGGGAGGAAAGGATTGAGGGAGGTAGGGAGGGTCGAATGGAAGGAGGGAGGGAGAGAGGGAGGGATGGATGATGATGATTCAATAAATAAACATGTATTTCCTATAGATTTAGATCGAAAAAAGAGAACATCTAGGACGGGATGGGACGGATCTAATTCTATGGGAAAGTTAAAGTAAGTTATGTTGTTCAAGTTTTCACTTCTGTCTGCACTAGGTACTGAAGTGCCACTGTTTTTTTTACCAGCCAGCCAGACTGCAGTGGATTTGAATCTACGACAGGTCCTTTGGAAAAGTAAAATGTCATTCAGGAAATTGAGAATGAAAATAGTTTTGAATAACTTTTTCGAATTGTGTGATATGAAATTATTTGGTCATGAACATCACGATGCGATGCGTTTACGCGGCCTTTGTATAAATTGATATTTAATATTAAAAAATTATAAAATTAAACGTTTAATAATATAAAAACGAAAAGATTTTTTTAAAGGTATAAAGAGGGTGTTCAAACTTTATGTGAGAGCAAGATCAACTAACGTTTTTCAATAGGTGACCTGATTTGGTTGGGAGCCGTATTCAGCATGAGGAATGATTAAATCTTGTAGGTTAGGTCGGTAGCTTAGTGGTTAAGGAGTTGGTCTCCCGATCAAGTAGTTCTGGGTTCGAATTGTGGTCACTATACTACCAACGTAAATCTACTCCTAAAACAAGCATTTTAGCTTAGCTAGAGGGGTTAGCGGAAATACTAGTAATTTCGGTTACTATACTCTTTTTAACCTCCGACGCAAAAACCGACATTGATTTGTTTTTTTTTGTTTGAAAGGGTGGGATCGTTCTTAGCTATGTCGGGGTTTCTTTTCTCACTTGTATTACCATGCGAGATGGTACCTTTTTTTTCGTGCGGATCTCCTTTCGGATACCCCCCCGCCGGCCAGCGGTGTTATGTCGGGCTTGAACCGACTAAAACCGCACGCCGTCTCGGGTGTTAAAACGCCGAGGTATAAGGTTGCCCATAGAGCATATCTCTCGTACCCCGACTGACCATGGACCATCTCCGGTTTTGAGATGGCCTCCTCGGGTTTGGGAACCACGGTGTCCCCGTCTTGCCCCGGTTTGGAGGAGGGGCGCTAGTCGCCCCACCGTCCCGGCCTGCTTCTGCTGAGGTGACAGGCGGCCTCACCTGCTACCCCCAGGCCTGCGCTCATGGAGGTCGGAGGTCGTTAAGCGACCTCCGGTGCCTGAGTCGCAAGTTGGTACCTACTCATTTCTTAATACTATTATAATTAAAAGCAACAAACATAATGCAATAATAGTTTTATTGCAGCTAACTTATATGTAAGACAGATATTTAGCACTGTAATGTCGTAAGTAATCATTTCACTACATTCCACTTACAACACTAAGTATTCACTAGATCAGTCTTGAGCAATAGGTATTTCGTAGAATTATTTCTCAACTTAATTATGTGGTTTTAGGTCTATCATATCTCTAAGTAATGTGAAATCTATAATTGTTTGTTTGTTCGTATTTTATGCGCTACCGTACCGATTACTATAAAATTGTGTCCACTACTTTGATTATTTACCTTTCTGCAGAATATGTGCACTAGCGAAGTCAAAGTCAAAGTCAAAAACCATTTATTCTGTATAGACCATTAATACCGCACTTACAAAAAGTAAAAAAAAAAACTAATGTTGGCAACTGGACCACCGGTTCGAAACGCGGCCCTGTCCTGAGAAGACTCCGGCAAGAAACTCAGCGGGCTGTTTATTTTTGGTCTATTTACAAACATGTTTACTTAACCTAATTACAATATTTCGTTTGAGTAGCATAGAGAGAGAGTAAACAGTTCATATCTAAGCTTGTTTGTCGTCTAAATAGTTTTGAATTTTATAATAGCCTTTTTGGCAGAGTTTAGTTTTAATTTGGCTTTTAAATTTATGAAGAGGTAGATTCTTCATTTCACTAGGAAGCTTGTTGTAGAAGCGAAGAAGAATATAGTTACCCTGAAAGGAATTACTTATCTTGTGGAGTCGACTATTACATACCACAAGATTGTTTTTATGTCTAGTATTTATGTTTTTATGTATTGTATTTTACTAATTTAATAATAATTTATTTCACGTACATTGATACATAACAATTAAAACACAAATGAAACACTCTAAGCAAACACACAGGTTTGTAACGTTATCACATGTACTAGTGAAAATACACACACACATATCATAGATGTCAGCGCCCTCCATAGTCAGGGAACAGTAAACAGGAGATACTACATATATCCGCTTAACGACCTCCGTCCTCCATGAGCGCAGGCCTGGGGGTGGCGGGTGAGGCCACCTGTCACCTCAGCAGAAGCAGGCCGGGACGGTGGGGCGACTAGCGCCCCTCCCCCAAACCGGGGCAAGACGGGGACACCGTGGTTCCCAAACCCGAGAGGGCCATCTCGAAACCGGAGATGGCCCAGGGTCAGTCGGGGTGCGAGGGATATGCTCTATGGGCAACTTTACACCCCGGCGTCTGTAGACCCGAGACGGCGTGCGGTTTTAGTCGGTTCAAGCCCGACATAACCGCCCCCGCTAGCACGCGGGGGTATCCGAAGGGATTTCCGCACGATAAAAAAAAAAAAAAGGATACTACATATATCGGCAACTATTTCGACTCAAATATAAAGTGACGATAGATGATTGTGATAATGGGAAAGCTAGATACGACAGTGTGAACGCAGCCTTAGTCATTGTGTCATTAACTAATATTCTAAAAATACTTACCTACTTTCACAGAAAAGTCAAGTAAGGTTATATAACATTTAGAGGCTGATTTCTGAATGCACGTAGTATTTTTAGTACAACCTTCACGTGGAACACATAACTTTTTTTTTAATTTTTTTTATCGTATGTTGTATGAGTACGGTTAGTGAGGCTACTGGAGTTTTTCCTTCCCTTGTTTCCCGTTTTCATCCCTCTCTCTCTTCTTTATCTTTCCCTGCTGCAGGTGCGAGTGATAACGCACGAGTGTGTGGTGATGGAAGCGCTCATAGATGACAGTAATAACTTCCCTAAGGCATTGTCGATAATTAGTCGTTAATTATCGACAATTTTCTCGCAACAGAAATCTACTAGATTCATATCACGTAACATCATCATCATCATCATCAACCTATTCTAGTCCACTGCTGGACATAGGTCTCCTGTATGAATGAAAGAAATAAGGCTGTTTTTACCCTCACAGTCCGAATTAGTAAGCTATGACGCAATATCGCTACAAGACATTCCCTCTTTACTTTAAATTCCGTCATTATATTCATCCATTAGTGGCTGTGCCTAAGTAAACAAATCACATAGCAATGTCAATATACTATGTAAATAAAACTGTTAACTTACTCCGTGTTGCTAAGCAATTGTATCTATTCTTTGCACTCTCGGCCAAGTTCAAGGATAATTTGACTTTAATTGCTTTGGATGTTTATTTTCGTTGATACGAGTTCTGAGCGTGAAATTCTTAGGTAAAGTGCTTTTTATAATGATTATTTCACGTCCACAGTACAAAAATGACACTTTGTGCTTAAAAACTTGCAGAAAATTTGCGTTTTGCAGTAAAATGACGTTTTGCTGCGAGCGTAGGTAAAAGTGATTCGAATTCTTATTACGCGCCGCCGAGAAAAAAATCGTTCAGAAACTCGTTTTAAAAAAATGTTTTTCGAGACCTATTTTACAGATTATAACTATTTAAAAAAAAAACTATTTTAAAAGGACATACACATAGGTGAAGGCTAGCAAAATGCATTTTAAAATTATGCATATTGGTATGGGTGCGTGTGCAGTTGTGTATGTTAGTGTCGTGAGAAATCTTTGCTGATCATGACATATTTATATTCTTGATGTTGGTTTCGTACTTTATTAAAGGAAAAACTTCAAACAAATTCGTATATTTTTATAATAATGAGGTAAAATACGTCAGGTATCTATAGAATAACTTCATAGCTGTGGCACGGAAACATGTTTTTAATGTTGTACCCATAGCACAACTAGTTGTCCCTGTGGACTATTTTGGCACGGGACACTATTCACTACTAATGCCATAGTAAGCAGCAATTTCGACCTATGATCGTTTCACTAGACTTACATACATAACTTCACGCCTGTATCCCCGAAGGGGTAGGCAGAGGTGTATTACACACCCACGATTCGCCAGTTATGTTTAAGTCCCAATGTAATAGGGGGTGAGCCTATTGCCATCTACCGGGCACATTACTAAGCGAGCGATATATACATTTTTAATACACACATAACTACGAAAAGTCAGAGGTGTGTGCCCAGGTCGACTGGGGATCGAACTCACACTACACTACACTAGACTTCTCTAGTGTAAATGATCTTAGGTACTACTATGTACAGCAGAAGCAGGCCAGAACGGTGGGGCGACTAGCGCCCCTCCCCCAAACTGGGGCAAGACGGGGACACCGTGGTTCCCAAATTCGAGGGGGCCATCTCGAAACCGGAGATGGCCCAGGGTCAGTCGGGGTGCGAGGGATATGCTCTATGGGCAACCTTACACCCCGGTGTCTGAAGACCCGAGACGGCGTGCGGTTTTAGTCGGTCCAAGTCCGACATAACCGACCCCGTTGGCTGGCGGGGGGGTATCCGAAGGGATTTCCGCACGAAAAAGAAAAAAAACACGGTACTACTATGTAGATGAAGAAGACCGAATCGAAGGAAGAAAAACCGTGAAGCAGACCCGGCAGCCTCGGATGCAACCGGGACTCCCCGCTACGATGGAAGGGAAATAGGAGTATAGAAAAATGGAAAGATACATTGTGTATGGTTCACGAGGATAATCTATAATTATATACTATTATTTAAATGTAAATTAGTTGTGTCTGTAATTTGTAGATATTAAAAAAAAATAAAGAAAGGTCTTGGTCAGACTTAAAATTTGCAGTATGTTTACCGGACATATGACTGCGCTCGGGCGGAGCTGCAGGCATCAGCTAGTGCTAATTTAAAATTGTAAATTAGTTGTGCCTGCACATTGCAGATATTAAATGAGCGATTCTGAACACTGAAATATTTTTTAATGAACTCTTGTCCGTCTATTTGGTCGCGATGGACGCAAAAACTACTAGAAAGTTCTTGGTCAGACTCAAAATCTGCTGAATGTTTGATTACAATTGGTTAAGTAGAACCGGAGATATGACCAAAAAACGATAATCGACCTCCGCACGGGCGAAGCCAAGAGCATCAGGTAGCAATAAATAAATATTTTACGACATTCTTCATAGCGCTATCTAGACTCAAAGTAAGCATAGCTTAACTACCTTGTGTTATGTGTTATAGAATGCGGATAAACATACTTAAATACCTTTTTTTGGTAATATATATACATACTTAAATATACATACATACGTTAATACATATAAATAATTAAATATATACTTAAATATATACTTAAATACATATGATATATTATATGTATATATATATTATATGTAGAAGTTATTAAATGAAGGTAGTTAGGTATGATTATTATTTTGTACGTAGGATACCCGAGACGGCGTGCGGTGTTAGTCGGTTCAAGCCCGACATAACCGCCCCCGCTGGCCGGCGCCGGCGGGGTGGTATACGAAATGATTTGCGCACGAAAAAAAAAAACTTATTCACACAGCTGTTTGTAATATTTAGATTAATGAGAAGTTAGTCGTTTACCGGACTGACTTAACGTCTGTTGTCACTTCATTGCATTTCTGTAAATTAATTGAACGCAATCAATATTTTTTCATATTTTATTTGTTGTTTATATTAAAACATAATTATGTCGAGTATAGATCAAGGTAAGCCTAATTTAAAAAGTATACGTTGAACATAAAAACGGTTAAAGTAAAAGTCAAGTAAATTTACATTGAATAATAGTTGGAGATATGATAGTTTTGTGAAGACGAGATGATGTTATGTTTTACGGATTAATATGTAAAAAAGTGCATTGCTTGCATGTAATTATTGCATGTGTACGGAGACATGCCGAATCAAAAGCCGGTTTATTGTTCTGTTACGACCAATACTCTTATTATTTCATACCTGACGTGCCAGTAGAGAGCTTGTTTCTTAACTAACTTATCCAACATTGACCAAGTTAACCAATGTTAAAGAAATCGTTTAGATAATTGTTAACCTACTCTATTACGTGTGTTGTTGTTTGGCAATATTGACGTAACGAGTTCATTAATATTGTGGCTTAATAGAACCATACTTTGTTGTATATTTTCAATTTAAAAACTTTTATACGAACATATTTTTTATTAAATTAATTTTCGTAACAATTGCTTACGAATTTGATTACGTAAGAGGCCTTTTGGCAGTAAATTAAGTGTTGGCTAAAAATTACTAAAAACAGTTTATCATAATAAAAAGAAACATGACAAAGAATGGGTAAACAGTACTACGTAATCGTATAAAAACTGATGTGTGGTGTGGTATATGACATATAAGGACATAAAGTGCTATCTACAGATATAATCTGATTTCAGATTCATAAAATGGATGTATATATAAGTACATATAGGCTTAACTTTAGATTGCCCGCCCTCGAGTTTGGAGTCCATATTTTTGTACACGAAACTAATATTATTAGAAGCCTCCACGCAAACTTTCAAGTTGCGGAGTTCAATGGTTAACGAGAAAAAAATAATCAAAATCATAAAAATTTACCAATGTTTTGTCACTTTTTTAGGGTTCCGTTGCCAAATTGCAAAAGACGGACGCATCCCCTGTAACTTCTAAAATAAGAGAACGATAAAACTAAAAAAAATATATGATGTACATTACGATGTAAACTTCCAACGAAAATTGGTTTGAACGAGATCTCGTAATAGTTATTTTTAAACGTCTTAAATCGTAAACCGCAATTTACCTTTCATTCAATCAAATCAAAAAAAATAAAAATATGTTACTTGGTGCTACTTAACCCTTAATGGGCGAGTCCGACTCGCACTTGGCCGCTTTTTTATATGCTTTTGACATTTCGTCTCGTCATTAAACGTTTCGTTTTACGCAAGGTTAACGCACTAAAATGTTTTACTTCATTTAATAATTAAATAAATACGTATATTTAGTGACTAAGTTAAATTTCATGCATATTTTATTATATTACGTATATTTCGCTGATTTCAGTGAATGCTATTACATTTATACTTACAATAATTTACCGACTATTACCGATTTTGTGAAACTAAACGTAAAACGCGGATTCAATATGGTTAGGTTAGAAGGCTATGTCTGAGACTTGGGGCACCCCGGCTCGGACAGGTTAGGTTCGAAGGGGATGGTGGGGTTTAGTAAGCGAGCTAAGCGATTAATTTGATTGAGCGTAGCCTACTGCTGGAGCGGCGTGACAGAAACAAATCGCTGCAAAACAGACTCCACGTAGTCTTGTCTGCGCTACCCCTGTAGGGGATTTAAAATCGCGTAGGCGCGTAGGGGCGATGGGACCGCCGGAGCCCTGCAGCGCCGGAGCCGTGACAGAAGCCATTCCTGCCAGCCTGCTGCATGCTTGCTTGTTTTATCATATTAGACCACTCAAAAGTCATCACACCTCGGAGGGCTTCCTCCCTTACCCACTCCTTCGCCCCATGAATGAGGTACAAATATGATGAAAAAAACCTAAAAATCCTTCAGCGCATGCAAGGGGGGGGACTGGTACTTTTCCCTTTATTTTCATTTGCATATTGTTTGCAGACGACATATCAGTTGTTGTTTCTCAAGACAAAACCAGTGAGGATAAACATGAACAAACTTTGAGAGACACAATTGAGGATGTCACTAAATGGTTAAGGTCTAACAATCTCACTGCGAATTTATCGAAGACAAAAATAACACAACACAAACACTATAACGGCACGGTACCAAATATAAAAATACAAATCGAAAATCAAGAAATCGCGCAAGAAAGTGAGACTATATTCCTGGGAGTTACGCTTGACAGACATTGTAACTGGACGGCCCAAATAGATAAAGTCTGTAAACGTGTAAACAGGTTCGTATTTGCCCTCAGGAAGACCAGGAAACTGACAAATGCAAGGACTGCATTGATGGCCTATCATGGGTATGTGGGGTCTTTACTGAGGTATGCAATACTGCTGTGGGGAAATTCGACTGATATACATAAAGTCTTTCTGTCTCAAAAAAATGTGTCAGAGCAATTTGTGGAGCTGCACCACTTGATTCCTGTAGGCCCCTTTTTAAGGAATTAAATATTTTAACACTGACGTCCGTCTACATACATGAAATTGGAATATTTGTCAAAAAACACCCTGACTTGTTTATTAAAGCATGCGAAGATAAAAAGTTTCTGAGTAGAGACCCTACCAAGCTGAGGTTGCCACAGATATCCACAACGTTACAACATAAAAACAGTTTTTGTATGTGTATACGGGTGTTCAATGAAATACCTAGAGATATTAGGGAACTGCCACTAAGTCGCTTCTCACCTACACTAAAAAAGTGGTTTATTGATAAGAGCAGTAATACAAGAATTCATGACGGGAAGGAACAAATAAACTAATCAAATAGGTACCTAATACTGGTTAATGAAGGAAAACAATATTTTTAAAATAATTTAAATTGACTGATTTAGCTTGACATACCTACATGGGAGATTCATAATTTGTATTTCTATAATTTGCATGTTATTTTTTATTTTATTCTATTCATCGAATTAAATTTTGACATATCTGTGATAATAATAAATTTAGCTTTAATAATGTAATTTGATTAATGTAATTTTGTAATGCAATTTAGTACTAAATGGAAGTTCATAATAGAATTGAATAACACAATTAAAAAATTTCATCTAATAATGTAATATAACAATGCAATTTAATAATGAAATTTAAAAATTGTAATTCAGTAAATAAAAATGTATAATAATTATATAATGAGGTAAACGGTATCATATTAGATTTAAAATTGACTAGATGTGTGATAGAAAATAGAAACAACATATTATTGCATGCAAAACTACTAAGAATTAGTTTAACTTAAACGAAGTTTAAACCTAAACTTTATTTTTGCACACCGAATGCTGTGAAACATGCTGCACTTATTAAAATATGTCAACCTATTACACATTGTTGAACCATGTTTCTTGCAAATAAAGATTTCATTTCATTTCATTTCAACAGCTTACTGACGGACGAGGAAACTAAATTAAAACTTTCTATTCCCAGTATAGGTCGCGATGGCCATACCTGTGCTTGCCAATTCTGCTGGCAGCTTCGGTGTGCGGCAGCAATATCCTCATGATTACCCTGGGCGGTACCAAGTCACATAAGATGCCGTTCTGGGAACTCTCAAGAGGACTTATTAGAAGGTGTGTACTTGCGTTAATTTTAATGTAAACATCGCTTAAAAATATTTCGTTCTTAAGCTAAAAAGCGGCTGCTAAACAGCCAGAAAGTATCTGAAGATGCATGACTGGCTGTACATAGAGGAGTGCTCGTCCCAACACTTATGAATGTTAGTGAATGTGGGGTGTGGCAGAAGGAACACGAAATTAAACTGAATGCTTCGGAAAAGAGAAGTATAGCTGGAATAACCCTGATGGACCAAGTGAGGAACAGCGCGATAAGGGAACTTTAAGGTATGGTAGAAGATGTAGTGACCGAGATAGAGAAAGGAATGCTTAGATGATTCGGACACGTAGAGAGGATGGACGAAAGGAGATTGGATGATGAGCATGAGGCGAGGGCTACTGGGCAACCAGGTAAAGGCGTACGTATGCCAATCAGATGAAAGACATTTTGAAGAAAGGCCAGGTCAGGAGAACCCGTAACCAGCATGCATGTATGAAAACAATTATAAAAGTGGAAGAAGCGAAAGGTTTATACCAAGATCGTAGCAAGTGGAAAGATGTTGTTTCTGCCTACCCCAATGGGAAAGAGGCGTGACTTATGTATGTATGTATGCATGCATGATAAAAGCTAGTTTAGAGCTAGAGCTGAAAAACGAAGCAATATGTTAACAGATTTTAGTCGTTTTCTATTAATCCTGAATAAGGTTGTCAAATATCAGAAGATGGATATTTTTTGACCTTTGCGTGAATAAAGTTGCTATTCATTAATATTAATATTAATTTGTTTAATATTAAAATGGGGTAATTGATCAGATGTCACTTAACTGCCTTTATCTTGAGGACGGCAACAATTTATTAGTGTTCAGCTAATTTTAAGAGCAACATGTGCCTACAATTTGGACTACACTCTCAGTAATGAGGGTTTTCTATCCCATTTAGTGGGCTATTTTGGTGATCGGTTTGTAAAAATATATCTCAATTAAATAATTTAATTTTTTATGTTATATTTTTTCTTTCCAGAGGACACAACATAACTTTTCTAAGTGCCTTCCCAGCTGACTTCCACATTACTGGTATGGAGGAAATAGCCCCTGAAGGCCTAGTCTCCTATGTGCGGCAGTATATGTCCTTTGATCTGGTTGGTTCAAGAATGAGAGGCGAAATGCAGATGTCTGTATCGGATATCATTAGATATGGCTATGAGGTAAAATCATAAGATGCTATAATTGTGTTATCTTTATAAGATTCATATCTCAAAATGTGCCGAAATTTTCTCAACGTTGTCATTTGCTGGTTAGAGTTTATACTTGGAGAAGCTGAGTAAACCAAGACGCGGTACATTCACATCTCGGTAGAATAGAAGTCGAACCCCTTCATAAAGACACTCTGCGCAAGGAATAGGCTTACCACTTCTTTCGTCCAGGGTGTACCACAATTTACGATCACTGTATGTTTTAGTAATGTTTTGGAACCCTTAAAGTCACTCAGTTTCTTAAGAAGTACCTACTTTTTGACGAGATCACGTGATGTGTCGCGCAAATATTTCAATTTCAAGTTATCTTAAATAATGTAGTATTTAATTAAATATTATAGATCGAAAATAATTGTTGGGTTAACTAGCACGACTAAAATAAAATACGGTTGATAGTGGTCCGAATCAACTTGGTCAAAAAGTCTTTCGGTATTTCGCACTACGATGCGAATCCAAGTACAAAAACATATTCACCACTGCTTTGCACTATGATCCTAAACCTCCATTTCAATGCGATTCGCAAAGTGGTGCGAAACAATGAAGTACCTGGACGAAATCTTGGTAGCAGTCAACGTAAAATTTCACGATAAGATACTTGATCATACTAAACTTGAGAGACTGTAAACACAATTTGTTTGCTTCAAACAAGTTATATCCTAGCTTTGATGTTTCAGTAATTAAGCCTAATAAAAGATTTATGATAAAAATAGTTCAAAGAAGGATGATATTAAATCCTTAACTGTGACAGCATTTAACAGTAACAAAAAAGGTAATTCCCTAAGCCGATCTCCTTTTTAATACCCATATAATTAGGGATTTGTTGGACTTCATAAAAGCAGCTCTAACACATTTTCTCGGAGAAATAATGTAGGTACATGGCTCATGAAATTTATATTATCATCGCAATTGAAGTTTTTTTAAAGTTAAAATGAACAATACTTTAGGCTGTTTAATTATGCTCGTAGATTTTATTGAAACGTAACTTTATTATTATCTCTAACAACTATCTTTTTGGAGCAGTTTGTGATTGGCATTTCGTGAGGATTTCAGTATAGATTGTTTCCCAATATTCAAAATGGGTGATTATTCTATAAGGCAGTTTGATAATTAGCAATTCAAATTGATCTTCTCAAATATTATAAAGAGAAAGGTCGAATTGTGTAAGTTTTTGTATATGTAAAAAATCTTTCAACATTTGAAAAGTACATTATACCTGATGGACATTTTTTTTTAAATACATACATATTATACATAGAAACACCCAGACCCAGAGAATACAAATATATGCACTGAGTGGGAATTGAAACCGGAATCTTTAAATTACCATTCAAACGCTAGACAAGCATTATGTATTATTATGGAAACTAAAATATGCTTCATATATTTAATTTTTTGTCCACAGGCATGTGACGCTTTCCTAAGTGATCCAGAGACAAGATCCTTTCTTAGATCTGGACGGAGTTTTGATCTGATTGTCCTTGATGGCGCTTACCCCGAATGCGCCCTTGGCGTCGCACACAAATTCAAAGTTCCCTTCATGTACATCAATACTGTTGGATTTTACTCTATGGCTTTCAGCATATCTGGTTCACCAACACCCTATTCCATCAGTCCGTTCTTCGGATACGGCTTTACAGACAACATGGGTTTAATAGATAGGACTTTAAACGCTGCTTTCCACATTGGGCTCTCTGCAGCTCATGCAGTGAGTATGCACCTTCTGCAAGGTGTTTTAAGACGAAATTTTGGACCACAAGTTCCGCATGTGTACGATATGGCAAAGAATGTCAGCTTCATTCTGCAGAACGGACACTATTCTGTGTCGTATCCACGGTCGTATTTACCTAATGTTGCTGAAGTAGCATGTATACACTGTAAGGAGCCGAAGGCATTGGTCCCGGTAAGACACTTTTTATCATGATTTTTTCGATAAGTATATCAGAACATCTTTAGTGGTCCATTCATCTTAGGTAGGCAGTGTGCTTATACCCATTGCAATCAGTTGATTTATTCTGATAGTTATATCGTTAAGTATAGTTCTTTGTCGGATGACCTCAATACAAATTTTATCCTTAAAAATTCTTCAAGTACTTACATTGTTTCAAATCGATACGACGACGATTAGAATTTAATTAATTTTAACCAAAGTTTTACCTAATCAAAGAAAACATACTATCATTACAATAATACTCACAACACACTTTGTAAAAAAATACCTAGTGCGAACAGAGAATGGAAGTGTATGTTTCTGATAATTATCACTGAATTACCAATGATGCTTCGACCAGATTTCGAAACATAAAACTACAGTAGCGTAGCACTAACTTCACATTGGTTTACATCATTTACTGCGTAAACTTAACACCAGTCGTTTGATCCATCAGCATATTCCTTAATTAAGCCCTTATTTTTAAGTTTTTGTAGGGAAATTTCCCCTAAAAGCCCGTATGAGCGGGGCTTGCTACCTCCATCTCTTGATTTCTATAATTTGAGAGTTTTGTTTCTAGACTTTATAACTTTAATAACTTCCTAAGTTTTTTCTATGTAGAGCACGTCAATATAACTTCAGGCCTCGCCTCGCCGATAAAATTCCACAACCGATGTCCTAGAGTTGACAATAGAATTGATCGACATAAGGTAGGATGCCCCCCAGTCTTAAAAGGTAGCTAGGATTGACTGGATGCACGGACGGAAGATCAAGGCCATGGCGAACATAGGATAGTCCTATGTCCAGCAATATACTGACTGAAAGAATTTTGAAACCGGTTCATCAGTTTCAGAGTTTATCGATTACAAACCAACAAGTCTTTCCTGTGCATAATACTACTATATATACAGAAATACCTGGAATTATGGCCCATATCTTCTGGACTTCACCCTAGCTTCTAACCATCCAGCGGAGTGAATTCAATTGACGGACTTAATATATAAAAAAAAGAAAGCTAGTATTCACAGTATTATACAGTACAGTATTAACAGGATCCTATCATTTCAGGAAATTGAAGAGTGGATTTCAGGTGCTGGAGAGGCTGGTTTCGTGTACGTGTCCATGGGATCATCCATCAGGACTACTAATATGGCTTTGTCTGCTCACCGTTTATTCGTGGAGGCGTTGGGGAGACTGCCCCAACGCGTGCTGTGGAAACAGGATGCTGAACAGAATATGACTGATATACCATCGAATATAAGGCTGTATAAGTGGTTACCGCAGCAGGACTTACTTGGTAAGGATTTGTGCAACATTGTCTCTTACTTGCAATAGGGATGTTGATATGGTCGTCAGATGCTTACCAATACTGCTTAATATCTTATTTTCTTTTCTGAAAAAATATGCATCATAAAATAAGATATTGCCGAATTTCATTAAAAATATGACTTTTTATTATTTTTGGTTCCCAAAATAGGTCAAAATATAAACAATCAAATTAAAATAAAACTATTTTTAACGGATTCTATCGCGGTTTATTTGATTGAACTTTAAGACTTCAAACTTTAAGACAACAACCATCTTTAGTCTCCCCGTGACCATGGCTGCTGAAAAGCAACCGAAACGTCGGGTTCAATGTAAAATATAAAATAACATCAAATAAACCGCGATAGAATCCGTTAAAAATAGTTTTATTTCAATGTGTAACATTCGCGTAAACTTCCGACAATCAAATTAAGTCAAGATTCATAATATTTTAGATTCCTTATTAAATTGTAGTAATTAAAAGTAATTATTGTAAAAAAGTAATTAATATAATTAAAAAATTAAAAAGACCCCCGAAAAATATATTCGATTAGGTATATTTGTCGGGGGTAGTATATTCGATTATACATCAATATCGGTTCATCCGTTCGTGAGCTACGATGCCACAGACGGACACCCTCACTGACATGTCAAACTTATAAGACCCCGTCGTTTTTGCGTCGGGGTTTGATGTGATTTGTTTTCATTTATGGTTAATAGGGCCCTAGCAATACCTTCGGGACCGTAGTCAACCTCACTGCTTGTCGTTGTACTTTTTTTTTGTTGCGTCAGGGGAAATGTCCTACGGCATACCGTGCGACGCGGGGAAGCCGCGCGGTTATGTTGGTAGTCATTGTACCTGTTTAACAACAGGCAAGGTTCTATCGCAGACTTTCTTCTCGTGGTTGGGTGATCAGACAGCAGTAGTCGTAGATCAGCTTTTGTAAAAGTCATAACATAACATAAACTCACTCCTATATCCCCGAAGGGGTAGGCAGAGGTGCTAGCACCCACATTTCGCCAGTTTATGTTTAGGTCCCAATGTAATAGGTGGCGAGCCTATTGCCATTAACCGGGCACTTATAAGCCTGCGATAAATACACACATAACTTCGAAAAGCATCGAAAAGTCATTGGTGTGTGCCATGGTAAAACCTGGGATCGAACCCGAGACCTCGTCTCAGCAGTCCATTACTCATACCACTAGGCTACCGCGGCTATTTGTAAAAGTCAACAAACCAATAAAAAATAATATACGGGACCTCGGTTCGAAAGTGGATACTTTGGGGCAACCGAGAAAATGTGAGGAGGATGATTATGTGGTTAGTATGAAGAAAAAGTGGGAGACGGACGACCGAATTTGGAAGCGAATACAACCGGGACTAGGTTAGTGACAATAGTTACAGGTATAAATACAAGGGACTCTACCAAGAAGCAAGCCACACCTACAAGCCAGGTACATCTGCTTATTTACGGACGGGGCTCTTGTGCAGGTATTCCTTTAGGGCTTTGGAGGAGACGGTAGTCGCTCCCATAACAGCCAATACAAATCAATAAAAGCAGATGTAGTAGATCGTTTTTTTTTGTTATCTTAATGTAAATAGAACAAAGGGACGTATATGAATACATACGGGTCAAGCACACAACCTTCCATTTTTGGCTACACCGCAGTCGGACAATAACTTCTATTATCATTCATCGTAATATATAATACCTTTCTGTTTATCTGTCATATATTGCTTGTAATATATGCACAGGCGCTTTGGGTATACGGAAAAATATTATTTCCAGTGAATACTCATGTTGGTTTCGCTATTGAAGATCGAAAATAGCTTGAAAGGGTACGACTTTCGCACATTTCGCACAATAACATGCAAATCCGCACTTAATTGACCAGTGTGTACATGAACGGGGCAATTTGAACGAACTGCTGGGTAACCAAACGGAAGTTCGTAAATAAAAGAACATATACTCCAAATATACGGGGTGAATTTTCTAACTGGGGAGGGATGGGCCAAATCCGTAACTACAAGGAATAGCGCAAAATATCCAAAGGAGTCTCGAGCCCCATTTAGATGAAAACTAAAAATGCATTGGATTAAAAAGAAAAACAATTCTCCTGGCCAGGAAATGAGCCCATGAAATTTAAAAAAAACACATCCTGTATTATTACACCCTTCAATAGTATCGCTAATAAGGAACGAATTCTGGGAAGTAATAACATACGGTAAACTTAAGCAAGGTGTAATTTATAGCAAATTCCTTTGGGTTTGGCCATAAACGCCCAGTTGAAAAATTCGCCCTGTATATTGAACAAACATATTTACAATAAAGTGAGCTTTAACATCTTGATAAAGTAAATGGCTTCATCAACAAATAAGGGCCAACAATGTCTATGTTTACGGACGCCTTTTTCTCATTCAGCGGATGTAACTGAAACCTTACTAATATACATTTATTATATATTTATCCTTTCATATCTTAACTTATCTTTTGGGTAGGTACTAGGAAAAGACAAAGTTTTAGGTGCAGTGAATTAACAATATAGAAGCTTTTAGTATACTTACCAGGGAAACAAAATACTCTATTTTAATAACTTATTTTTGAAGTGAAACTTCTTTAGAATCGTTGTGATTTCAAACTCGATGTAACGAAAAAATAAATCCATAGTTTTTTTTTATCAGGGACTTTTCAGAAGTTTCACTTCTAGCGTGTGTGACTTGCACACACGCACACACACTATAAAAGGGTAAAAAGGGGAAATGTGGCAAGGGTAAAAACGGGAAATGTGAAAAAGGGTAAAAAGGGGAAATGTGGAAAGCGTAAAAACGGGAAATATAGAAAGGGTAAAACGGGGAAAAGTGGCAAGGGTAAAAAAGGAAAATGTGTCAAGGGTAAAAAGGAGAAATGAGGCAGGGTTAAAAAACGGGAAATGTGAAAAAGGGGGAAGGTGGAAAGGGTAAAAAGGGTAAATGTGGCAAGGTTAATTTTTTTATTTTAACTTATTTTATTTTCTTTTGTGAATCTTGTGTGCTGAATTGAAAAATTCGAGACATTGATATCTGGATAAAACTACGACTGTTTTTATATTTAAGGAAAGTTGAAGGATAAAGTACATTATGAGAACCTTTTTTTTTCATGCGGAAATCCCCACGTATACTCCCCCCCCCCGCGCCGGCCAGCGCGGGTGGTTACTTTATGAGTACGCGCTACTCTTACAACATTTTAATCTCCTCTAAGATGCTCTCTGTGGTCAATCTTTTTAGATACAATGCTGTGGTATATTAATTCTATCCCATTCACATAAGAAAATATGTTCCCTCAGAGTTTTTTTTAAAGGCTCAATACCATAAAGCATTTAAAAATTTTTTAAGAAAACTAAAAGACATTATATATATAGTAAATAATAATAAATTACAAACTTCTACAACCTTATACTATTTTTGTTGCAGGCCATCCTAAAATCAAAGCATTCGTTACACACGGAGGTCTTCTCAGCATGTTCGAGACAGTCTACCATGGAGTGCCTATTGTCAGCATTCCGGTCTTTTGCGATCACGATGCCAACACTGCCAAAGCCGAAGGTGATGGTTATGCCAAAAAACTTGAATTAAGACATCTTAGTTCCGATACGTTATTCAAAGCAATTCAAGAAGTCATTAGAGAACCTAGGTATAAAACTGATGTTAAGAAGAAGCAAATTCTACTAAGAGATCAAAAGGAAACTCCTCTAGAACGAGCTCTCTATTGGACTGAATACGTAATTAGACATAAAGGTGCCTATCATCTACAGTCTCCAGCAAAAGACCTAAACTTCTTCCAGTATTACTGTTTGGATGCAGTATTATTAGTAACTTCTTTATTACTTACAATTTACGTTCTTATGTCGTACGCTTTAAGACTAAGTTTTAATCGCTTGGTAAATTATGTGCAGAAGAGACAATTAAAGAATCTCTGTGATAGTTCTAATAGTTTTTTGAACTCGGAGCACTTGAATCAAACTTCAATATCAAAGAAGAACTCGTAAAAAATTTCGATGTAGTTATTATCATAGATGTTATCTCAGAAATCGTTTGGTTAGTAGTGAAAGCAATAAAAAACAATGTACCTATCAATTTCCAAATATAACATCACAATTTTCTAAATAATATATTGGGACTCTTTGTATACTCTAAGGCCTTTGATATTCTTTGTAATGGAAGACAAACATATATGGGTTACCTATTTATAAGTTCAGTGATAACTATAAGTGGAAAATCTAGTAAGTGATGACAGAACCCAATTTGTAAAAAATTACAAATAACTTGTTGAAGTTATGATCTGAATGCCTGGAGCAGATTCAGTATTTAATATTTGTCTTATCTCGACAAATGAGGAATAAATATAAGATAACATGGGTACTTCAGGAGGTGCCTGAAAATTAGAAAAATAATTCCCAAAGCCTTAAAATGTATTCTTCTACTACAATATTTTTGATAAGTCTAAACTCTCTGCAGACTCTTTGTATATTCAAATATTTTGGTGCAATTATTTACTACTACTACTATAGGATAACAGTGAAGATAAACTCGTAAATTGTGATTAGAAATATGAAATTTCTTATTTGACACAAATATAAAGGAATATTAATTAAATTAATTTTCGAAATTCTCAAGTTGTGTAGAAGAAATATAAGTTAGGTGCTTGTGATACACGTTGAAACTTATTCGTAATTTAATGAAGTTGAAAATTAAAAAGCGTTATCGGTCAATTTATAACACAGAACGAGAACTTACAACACCTAATTACATAAACTTGTTAAAATCACATCATAATTTAACAAACTATTTTACATCGAAAAATACAGGTAATGACTTGACTTGAATTGAGTATATTTAGGGCAGGAAAGAAGAGGTTGGTTTCAGGAAACTAGGGGGCTACCACGGTACCTATATCCGTAACTTCGGGGGTTTACGAAATTCGAACGAAAGTCGTACCATTTTTATTATTCCATCATTACCATTTAGCTACGATGAAGAAATGAAAACTTTGGATGATGGTATATAGATACAGGTACCATAATTTACCCAGTTGCGTAAAAAATACAAGTTGATATCCCAAATATCTAAGAAGTAGACATAGATAATAATCCCGTTGCAGCTTATAATTTTAAATAGATATGTGATAATGACAATAAATTAAGTTGAAAATGTTGTAAAAATATGCATAATATTAGTTGATGTGGTCGATTAAGCGTATGAAGACTGTATTTTGTCTATAAGCCTACGAGCGTGTTTGTTACACTGGAACCACACTTCGTGATGTGAATTTGATATGCAGCTAAACTGTATTGGATACATATATGGATGGATATGCCGATGTGTATTTGCTATTCGCGGTTATGCATTATGCGTGCGAATATTACAATAGGCAAATGAGCCCTCCTCACTGCATCATATGTGGTCGAATAAGGCAAATAACAAATAACTCATAACGAAGTGTGGTACCGCCTTTACATTCAAATATTTGAATCTCGATAAAACTTGTCACGTTAAATGTAATGTCAAATTAGTTTAATCACAAAACTGTCAAATATTTAGGTAAAAGTTTTATACAGCGTGATTTTATAGTCGTTTTGGAACAAAAATGAGGTAACTTGGAATAAATAATAGTACCACTTAAAATAGCCACATATTTTTACGATACAATAAAAAAATTGAATTCTAATAATATTTTTCATTCGTTCTAGGTATATACTAGTAACTACCGACAATTCTTTCACAAACGTATGCCCCAGACGTATTCGCATTATTTAATTCGTCACCTCAAGTCCAGTGTAAGGGCCCGTAGCCCTTACATCCTTCTTAAACTCTCTGGTACATAATAATAATAATAATCTATGCTCTCCAACTACCTATTTTTTTTACTTGCTGAAATCCCCTCGGGCTATATATACCTTAATGCAACTAACGGTGAGCTGGGTATGTCAGACCACCTTTACTATAAACAGGCTAATGGTTATAAAAAAATATTCAATTTTTTTTCCCAATCTATTATTTATTGATGTATATTTTAAAACGTTTTACTTCAAAACGACTGTAAAAAAATCTTCAAAACTGTACAGTATGTACATAAAAGCAAGTAATTAAAGTTTGATGTACAAATTTTTGTCAAAATTTAATAAGTCTTCAAATCTATGCATAAGCATTGTGAAGTTACCATCATAGTTACCACTAGTTATATTTAATTGGGTTCATGTAAAATTTGTAAATATTGATATGTAAAGTATTAGAATAAGACAATAATGATAATAAAATAATTGTAGACAATTGCTCATAAATGGCGCTTAAGTTAATTGTAATTTATAATAAAGAATTTATTATTTATGTCTTGTATTATTCAAAACCAATAGATATTTTGGGAGGAATAAAGTCATGAACGACGATCTTCTCACCACAATCTTCGGGGCCTTCCTTAGCCAACCGAACCTTTCCTCTCGTGGTCGGGTGATCGGACGGCCGTCAGTTCCGTATAAACCAATATAACCCAAATTATAAGGGGGAGAAAGGCTACCTAAGTAGATCCTGGGTTTCGAGGTGAAAGCCTCAAATGCCACAAAGAAGAGATTTAAAGCTTATTAATGTCCTATATCTAGGAAGACAATTAAAGATGCCACGCCAGCCATTTTGTGGCTTGGAGTTGGGAGTTCAGACGGTAGTGATCCCCGCAAAAGTCTATATTAGTCACATCAAGAGAATGAGTAGGAGAGCTGACACCGGGCTTCAAAATACACGATTTGGATGTAACCGGTACCAACGATGTGATGATGATGATGATGATAATGATATAAGGGGACAATTAAAACAAAAAATAAAGATTATATTTATTAACGAACTGTTATTTTTACTTGATTAGATAACATCAATATTGACTAAGGCACACAATGCCTCCAGTTAATTCATTGTAGTGCATACCTTCAAGTATGTTATAAGTTAGAATTTTAGGTGCTTAAGATTAATTTAAAGTGCTAATTATTAATCATAAATTAAATTAAATGTATTTTGAGATCACTGTGCGATAATGTTTAAGCTATATTTATTTTTATTAAATAGGCCTGTAGATTATTTTCGAGACATTAAAGAAAATTAAATTTCACTTATTGAAGATTTATTTGGAAATTGAAACAATTAAATAATATAAAAAAATAATAACAAAATATTAAATATTACAAAAATAAATAATTAGACATTCATGTCATAAAAACAAATTAATAGATCATCAACCTTACTATCTCTTTAGGTTTAAATAAAAATGAAAACAAAAACGAACTAAGTATAACAAATCTAAAAAAAAATAATTATGTACTCGTTACATATGTCTAGAATTAGTCCAGTGCAGATAGTTTTTTTAGAGGGGGGGGGGGAATAATAACAGCATGGAACTTTTGAAAATAAAAGAAAAGATTCCATGGGAGGAAATTAATGAAGTATAGGAAGTCTAGTTTCGCCGCATATGTGAAAAAGCATAATTCACCATTAAAATCCACACCATTTTACATATTGAGTTTAATTTATTTTTCCAGTTATTTTCGCTATGTAGAAGATTTATATTTTCGCTATATTTCCTTAGATTTCCGATAGATCTCATGCTGTTATTTTTTCCCCTTTTTTGACGTTTTTATAGCTATCTGCACTGAGCTAAATTCTCACCTACAGATTACATCATTATCTTATAGTTCAAACCGACTAACTTAGATTATTTTTAATTTAATTTCTAGAATCACTTAGTGTAAACTTGAAAACTGAAGTAGTAGTTTCATTAGTTCCCGCGCCTTCTATATCTTACAAAATTTCGAAAAAATTGTACCCAGATTTGTCTCTGAGCAATCCCATATCGACGGCTCCAGAGTGACATGTACCTCAAGAGCCGTCTGAAGATAGATTACATGCTGATCTTTGCTGGTTCTGCTTGGCCGATGACGCTAATGTTCTTCTGTTCCTCTTCTTCAGGAGATACCTTCGAGACTTTATTATCTCCAGTATTTGTAGCGATGCGCATAATGTCTTCTAATAAAAGAAAAAATGATATTTCATTAGTATCAAATTAATTGCTATATGTTTATTATAGCCATTTGATTATACAAGCCAGCTCATTGGACGCCTAGGCCATTCATTAAATGCTGACATCCCAACAAATGGCTGAAGAACAATTTATCAAGTAGTATTTAAAGAAGCCTTTTTTTTTCGTGCGGAAATCCCTGGTGCTGGCCAGCGGGGGCGGTTATGTCGGGCTTGAACCGACTAAAACACAAACCTAACCAAAGCGGGCGCGCGGTGTCCGCAAGCTCGCCTTCCCAGCTCCAACGGTGTTTAATGAATGGCTTAAGAGTCCAATTAGTTGACTAGTTAAAGATTTTATACACTAAACAATTTTTGAACTTTACAAATAAAATTAATGTGCAAAGGCACAATAAAAAAGGCGAGCTTAACACAGTATTGAGTTTTCTCCCAATAAACTTTTGGAGAATCGTAAAGAAGCACAACGAATGGGTAAACATGGTATACAACTAGAGGAATACACATATCTCCATAAAATACGGACTATAAAGTTACATAGATAATTGAGCTGAGTGAGACGAAGTCGAGCGAAAGCTCCTCATACCAGACTTCAGGATTTTCTTTGTCACAGGTCTCCTCCTAAACTACTAATCCAATCAGAACCAAATTTGGCATGATTAAAGAGGTCAATCAGGGGAAGGTTTATGGATATATTTTGAAAAAATTAATGCTACCATAGAGGAATGATCACCGTTAAAAAAATTCCAGATGGAATTACATAATAACCGCTCGAGACACTGTGACCAAACTTTACACGCTCAGAAAGCATGTCCAGAGTTGTGACTTTCAAAAAGAATTTTCAAAAACGGACTTGCCACGGAGGAATGATCACTGTTCAAAATTTCAAAATCTGATTCCGCAATAGCGGTCAAATCTATTGGACAAGAATCACGATGTCTCACTCAGCTCAACATTGCAAGCAGCGATTCGCCTTGCAGTCCTAGTATATATAGGTACTTGTCTAGAATTTAGAAAGAGCTAGATAAGTAAATGGATTTCTGACCATTGCTAATATCCTCACGCGAGCCATTTAGTGAGAATGCACATCATAATTAGATTTGTTTTAATCGCAACACTTCAATTGGCACAATTTTTATGCTGACTAACAACTGGCAAAGTTGAACGTAGCGTGGAAAGGCGCGGAAACACTGCACCATGCTGGGACTGCTTCCGTTACTAGCGTTATCCAAATTTCTATCTAGAACTCAATGTTTTTTGGAGATGTATTGTTAACTAGCTGTTGTCCGCGTTTCCACACAAGTCTGATCCCGTTTCTGCAAAATCATGGGAGCCTATTTCAGGGATAAAAAGTAGTCTGTGTTATTTCAGACTATAATCAGCGTTTTTGCGTCAAAGAGTAGCAAACATCCATACTTACAAACTTTCGCGTTTATAATATTAGTAAGATATTAATCAAGTAATACACAAATATACCTTTTTTTTTTTTTTTTATCGTGCGGAAATCCCTTCGGATACCCCCCTGCCGGCCAGCGGGGGCGGTTATGTCGGGCTTGCACCGACTAAAACCGCACGCCGTCTCGGGTCTTCAGACGCCGGGGTGTAAGGTTACCCATAGAGCATATCCCTCGCACCCCGGCTGACCCTGGGCCATCTCACCACTAACATCATCGCTCATCCTGTCTCCTCTGAAAGCAGAGGAGTACGGAGAGCGATGTGTTCCCGCCACGTTGGGTATTGGCCGACGATCAATGCCAACCCTATGAAGGGGTGAAGGGGAAGCCATTGACCGCCGCCCAGGGTGTACCGGCCGCTCCGATTCCGTTCCCCCCGGACTGCAGCGGGATCGGAATCGGAGCGACACTCGAGGAGGTTACCCAACACACACCCCACACAAATATACCTGGGAATGACATAGTTAATATTATTTCTTACCTCTGAAGTGAAAGACTACGCTAATAAGAGTCACTAGGCATCCAGCGGCGATAATCCACCAACGTAAGACAGTAACAACCCGTTTGGGTATGAATAGTTGGTGCTTCAGCATGTTCACGAAAGTTTTATTCAATGCAAGACCCTAAAAATTGTTAATATTGTAAAATAGTGTCTTCAGATTATCACTTTTCGATATATGATGAAGTGTTCTATCGCTAAAGAGTACAGAAGCGTTACGTTCGGTTAATAATATTCTTAAACAAAAATGGTGAGTGACGTTTGAAAGAAGTGTTACCTCTTCAATCCAAAACAACGGTCCTATAGTGTCTGGTAGATTGTTGAAAATGTCTATTTTCTCAGTTTTCATCAGTTGCATATTAAATTGAACCCTCTGCTTAACTACCATTGGAGTGCCTGATATCTACAACAGAAATTTTATTCATTACTAGCTGGCCCGGTAGTCTTCGTACTGCCTCCTGCCTCAATCGATAAATAATTCAAGACCAAAATTAGCCAAATCGGTTCAACCGTTCTCGAGTTTTAGCGGGACTAACGAACAGCAATTCAATTTTATATATAAAGAAGAAGATTGGAGTACCTTTTTTTTTTTTTTTCGTGCGGAAATCCCTTCGGATACCGCCCCCGCTGGAGAGCGGGGGGTCTCCAGCGGGGGCGGTTATGTCGGGCTTGAACCGACTAAAACTGCACGCCGTCTCGGGTCTTAAGACGCCGGGGTGTAAGGTTACCCATAGAGCATATCCCTCGCACCCCGACTGACCCTGGGCCATCTCCGGTTTCGAGATGGCCCCCTTACTTGCTCTCCACTGTGCCATCTGCTAATTAGAGGGTCACGTGGAAAGCTTCCGAACAGCCCTCAACAGGGCCGCCCTCGCCTCGGTCGGAGTTGGCCGTAGGCGGCAGCGTCTCTCCCGCCCTAGGAGAGAGGCGCTGCCGTCTCTGTCGTGGAGGTCCCCAACCAAGCACCCCAAGATTGGAATACCTGAAGATTCGACCTCAACCTTCTGTAACGGTGAATTGATTTATATGATTAAGATGGAATCTTATTTTTTATGCACAAAATTGTAAAGGTTACCCAATTTTTTGTGCTTTAAATTTTTTGGCTAAAAATGTGTGAAAAACACAAATTGAACCGAAAAAATTAAATTGAATCAATTTTATTGTTGTTTATATGTATATGTACGTCTAATTAGATATACGTGAAGGGTTGAAAGCAGAAACACAGCTTCGGTTGTAGACCCGAGACGGCGTGCGGTTTTAGTCGGTTCAAGCCCGACATAACCGCCCCCGCTGGCCGGCGGGGGGGTATTCGAGGGGATTTCCGTACGAAAAAAAAAGTGCTTCCTCATAACAGGAAAACTGGTTATGCCCTAACTCCTGTTAAGGTTAAGTTCCAATTTCATTATTATGTTATATCTCTAAATACTGTGTAGTATATACTATAAAGTAAGATAATTTCACGGTAAGAGAAATGGAGAATATGCAGATTAAGCAGTCTGATTTGAACAGGATTTAGAGATAATAGTTAAACAAGTTGAATTCCTGAGACGAGCTCAGCCGAATACAAGGGATTTTCGATTTTGCGATTATTTTTTTTTGCGATTTTTTCTTTATCTTGCAATGGTTCACCCCAGCACGAATCTATTACCGAAAACAGCAACTCGATAGCTCATCTCCTTCATACCCAAAACCGTGACTGAAAATTGGCAACGACGACGACAACTCGATAGCAATAGGGCTTTTCTAAAGAAAATCCCTAAAAACTTATGCTAAGGTACCTTTTTTTTTTTCGTGCGGAAATCCCTTCGGATACCGCCCCGCCGGCCAGCGGGGGCGGTTATGTCGGGCTTGAACTGACTAATACCGCACACTGTCTCGGGTCTTAAGACGCCGCTGTGTAAGTTGCCCATAGAGTCTGCGCTCATGGAGGACGGAGGTCGTTAAGCGACCTCCGGCCCCGAGTCGCCTGCGACGCGCGGCGTGCATGTAGCGGGCTCGGGGGGCCAGGAGAGTTATAAATCTCTCTGGACCGCCGCCACCTCTTTCTGCGAGCATGTTATGCTCGCGAAGGAGATGGCGGCGGTTCACGCGCTCGCGCTCCGCACCATTGCCGCAATCATGCTGCCGAGCGAGAGGACTCCCACCCCGATGGCTGCCACGAGGTCACGCCTCGGCACCTCCCACGCCGGGCAGTCCGCCAGCGCGTGCAGCCCCGAGTCCTCGCTATGCTAAGGTACCTGTCGACTGAGAACCAGCGTTGTCAAGCACTAGCTAAGTTTTGTTAACTAGTACGACACACATTATTATGTCACCACCAAGACTATAACAATTAAGTGCTTGTTTCTGAGCTGGAACGTTCATTCTTACCGGTTCAAAATCAATTTCCATTCCATGTTGATCGATGTCTGGATTCAGCCCTTTCACATACTTCAGAAGTTCAGGATCACTATCAAAGAAGTGAGGCATAGAAACATACAACGGAGCCTTAATACAATTAAAAAGATCCATCAAGCCTTTTGGGGGACATTTCTCAGGCGTCTCGCAAAAACATTGAAGCTCCGGGTCGTTGGCCAAGTCTCCAATATTGGCAATGTAGCGGTTAGTTTTAATGCCTCTATAGAACGTCTTCCTTTGGTACCAAGGTTTGAAGAACCTAAAGAAGAAAAAGAAAGTAAGGAATAATTTATTGTGACGACGTGTTATCAGTATATGTTTGTTTTGTGTTTTTCTGTTTGTATAAGTGTTTATAGTATATATTTGTATTTGCGCATCATTTACAGGGGAGACTGAGTTATTTATAGTCGTTTAAAATTCATGTTAAAAGAAAATACATCATTTTACTAATAAAATTTCCGTTCCGTTGCCAAATGGCAAAAAACGGCATGTCTGTCTGTCTGTCCGTACGTATGTCACAGCTACTTTTTTCCGAAACTATAAGGACTATGCTGTTGAAACTTGGTAAGCAGATGTATTCTGTGAACCGCATTAAGATTTTCATACAAAAATAGAAAAAAAACATTAAATTTTGGGGGTTCCCATACTTAGAACTGAAACTCAATTTTTTTTTCTATATCTATGGATATACAAAAAAATAGATATAAATAAATATAATAATAAATATAAGATAAATAGAATAGATATAATCTATGGATAGGTCTTCAAAAATGATATTGAGGTTTCTAATATCATTTTTTTCTAAACTGAATAGTTTGCAAGAGAGATACTTCCAAAGTGGTAAAATGTGTCCCCCCCCCTGTAACTTCTAAAATAAGAGAATAATAAAACTAAAAAAAATATATAATGTGCATTACCATGTAAACTTCCACCGAAAATTGGTTTGAACGAGATCTAGTAAGTAGTTTTTTTTAATACTTCATAAATCGTAAACTGCAATTTATCTTTCATTAAATCAACTCAAATATATAAATTAAAAATAAAACATTATTATGTTACTTGCTGCTACGGAACCCTTCATGGGCGAGTCCGACTCGCACTTGGCCGCTTTTTTTTATATTTCATTTGCGTGTTATTTAAGCTTCCTCTACCGATTGTAATCACTGGCACATAAAAAATGAAGACAATAAAAAAGCATTGTTATTTAAATAATAAATTCGATAGAGTGAGCTCTGTAAATAACTTGCAATTTTAGTTCGAAAATGTGCAATTTTAACAATTGAATTTATGACGACAGCAAATTGTTCAACCCCCGCTGTGAATGATGCGCGAATGCAAATCATAACTTCATAACATAACTTCACGCCTGTATCCCCGAAGGGGTAGGCAGAGGTGTATTAAACACCCACGATTCGCCAGTTATGTTAAGGACCCAATGTAATAGGGGGCGAGCCTATTGCCATCTACCGGGCACATTATTAAGCGAGCGACAATTAACATTTATTAATGCACACATAACTACGCAAAGTCAGAGGTGTGTGCCCGGGGCGACTGGGGATCGAACTCGAGACCTCGTCTCAGCAGTCCGTTACGTCCAATAGGCTATCGCCGCTTTCGGAAATGCAAATCAACTCATTGTATATAGTCCAGTCAATAATGCTGTAGAATACAATTTTTTTATGTGATTCAATTGTTTCAACATAATGAAAACAACATAATATCTATATATAAAGCTTAAGGGTTTATTTGTTTGGTTGGTTAAACGCGATAATCTCAGTAAGTGCTGGTTCGAATTGAAACAATCTTTTGTGTTCGATAGCTCATTTACCGAGGGCGTTTATAGGCTAAATATTATTAAAGGAGCAGTAATCATAAAATGTCAACAATAAATTACGGGCCCGTATGACTTCAATGTGTGCCACGGTGACAGCGATGTATGTCACGGGCGAATGCGAAGGCGGAAAATGTTCAATATGTTTAACAAAATTTTGTTACGAGTACTCCTATTTTGATATTTGGGAAATCGTGACTAGACTGAGACTGAATTTATAACATCTTTTTATTAGGAGAACTGGCCCTCTGTTAATGTTTTTAATAAAATGAAATATTGATACTTTAGCCAATTGTCACTTAAGATGTCCATCACGAATAACTTTTATTTTCACTTTTCGGGGAGTGCATCTCGAAAACCGTTGGGAATTTGCAGAAAGTGTAATAAAAAAAGTTGTACATTATTTTATGAGCTTTCATTTAGTAGTAGGATTTTTTTACCCAAGGATGCACCGTTTCTGAGATATTAGCAAAAAAACCCAAAAGTGGTAACTTTGTAGACCCTCCCCCTCCACTCCGGCTCACCTCCAAGACGACAGGACTTTAAGTATGTTCACTTCCTATGCACCCTTAACAAGTTTCAGAAAAAATATCATCGACCATTCGTTGAACAAACTACCAGTTATTTGTTTAACATGTGAGCAAAGTTATTTTCAGCTGCGAGTGCCGACTTTAAATCACGAAATAGTCGAAGTAGTCTTCAATCTCAAATAGACTACTGAGCACAGCGAGTGTACAGTGTAGCTCTGTCTATCCCCAATCCCTTCGGGTATATACAGAGGTGTGCGCACAGGTATGTATTAAGTATAACATTATTTCTCCTAGGTTTATCATAAAACATAGAACACAGGTGAACCATAAATGTGTCAATTATATTCTGCACGTATCCGTTTATGACTGTCTCATAAAAAAAGTTAAATGTTTTTAGGAAATGTTTAATGTACGTTTGAAGTATTCGAAGTTTTTTACACACCACTTTAGATGGAGTTCTGAGCTAAAACCCCTCGCAGTGCACCCTGAGCAGTTATGGTTTCTCTCTTTAACATCTGAGGCATCTTACCAGCTGTAGAAGGGTCAACGTTGGATAAGTATTGGATGCACGTAGTACGGACTGGATGAGTTTAAAATACACAACCCCTTTATTGCAAATCTGACCCCTTAAGGGTCAATCGATGCTAGCGCAGAGGCGATTAACGCCGCCACCCTTGCCTCATGATGGCAGGTTAAGTGAAAGTCTTATAATATGTTTATACTATGTAATGGTGACCCTCTTTCCTGAGACTTTACCTTCAGCTTACCATCAGGCGAGGTGAAGTCTAATTGACGTGTCCTCGAAGACACTCCTCGTGCCTCAGAGTGCACGATAAGCCGTCGGACCCGGTTGCCCTTCAAACATCTACAATCGTTACGGGTAGTTGGAGCACTAAAAAGTCCTATAACCGGCCTTACCACGGAATTTTCATATTGCCAGTGTGTTATGAAGGCCAGATGGCAGTCTCTTGATGGAAAATAAGACAGTTAAGCTGCTTAGTAGTTAGACTGAAAAGCTGACCCCAACTGAGTTGGGAAAAAGGCTTCGAGGAAGAGAAGACTCTGGTTAAAACAAACCTGCATAAATCAAAAGAAAAAGACTGCATTCTATCGGCTTCCGTCAAGAACGGTGGGAACACAGTACCATCAGTACCTTGGTATTCGTTGCAAGTACCTCTCCATATCTTTTGTTCTGGTTGTCCATCGATAGCTATTACGCTGCCTACCTCCATAACATTCTGTATCCCTCGCTTCACCGTCACTACCTGTTGATTTATGGTAGCGTTTCTCTGGAAATTCAGGGTATTTAGTACAATTCACTTAAAAGAGTGATTATAGAGTTCTAGCTGTTGCCGGCGGTGGCTCCACCAGAGTGGATACCTGCTGACCCATTCTCAGACCCACAGCAACCTATTCCAAGTAATAAAGGTAAAATACATCCAACTATCCATACATCCACGCTGACAATACTTTCATATTTAATGTATTAGTTAGTACAATAATTAGTTGTTATCAGTAACTTATATTTCACGAATTAAATAAAAAAGAAGTTCTTTAAATTAATACAACATTATGTTCAATTTTTATGGGAACAAATGGCAACAGTTTCGCATCAAACTAAAGAAGAATCACGTAAATCAGATCATAAATCTCAGCGTAATCGGTGTACATACATTTAAAAAAACCAATCGAATTGCGAACTTTCTCCTTCTTGAAGTTAGTTAAAAATATCACAGAATACAGAATTTACCGTTCCCAACAACAAGTAATAAAATAGCTACTTTAAAACCAAGTATTGAGGTACAATTTAGTTCTCGCACCAATCACATTGATTGTATTAATTTGTCGTATTACTACTCTCGAATCTTGTTTCATTTTGCATTGATCGTTTGACTCATGGTTATCAAAAGATGATTGTGAATTTGAAAACTGTGTAGAAATTAGTATTGAGTGCCATTCGGTTATAGTCTATGATTAAAAATGATAACTATACCGTTACCGGTTTAGATAAAAGTAACATAAACATATATAACATAAACTCACGCCTATATCCCCGAAGTGGTAGGCAGAGATGCTAGCACCCACATTTCGCCAGTTTATGTTTAGGTCCCAATGTAATAGGTGGCGAGCCTATTGCCATTAAATGGGCACTTATAAACCTGCGATAAATACACACATAACTTCGAAAAGCATCGAAAAGTCATTGGTGTGTGCCATGGTAAAACCTGGGATCGAACCCGAGACCTCGTCTCAGCAGTCCTTTACCCATACCACTAGGCTACCGCGGTATATATTCGGTTATAGTCTACGATTAAAAATGATAACTATACCGTTACCGGTTTAGATAAAAGTAACTCATTGTTAAATATGTTTCTTCATAAGCCGTGACTTTATATTAGTCTTGGTATTATATTAGTAACTGGTAACGAGATAACTATTTATATATGAGTAAGTTGTAATTTTTTTAAACTAACCGCACCGAAAATTGAGAACCTCAACTGGCCATTAGGCTCCCAAACCATGCCAGGAACTGTCTCTTTCTTCAAATGCGTGCAGACAGCTTTTGGCGCAAATTCTGTTCTTGCACAGTTGATTGTGAAACCATTGAACATCAAATCCATAACTTTCACCCTATGAAATACATCAGTTGGATCGCTGAATATAGCATTGATAGCTTTTCCGATGACGTTCAGCATTGCGGGTTTCTCGCGGTTCACCGAGAGCACCATACCCTGAAAGAAATGTCACAAAATAACTTGTTGGTTCTAAATTTATATTAGAAAGAATTGAATTTAGAATAAACCGGCCAAGCGCGAGTCGGACTCGCGCACGAAGGGTTCTGTACCATTAACTTTACAATGGAAGCCCCTTAATTTATTTTAATTTAATGATTTACTTTAGAAGTAATATACAACTACATATTCTGTGAATATTTCAAGCGTTTACCTGTTGCTGTTATTAATATCGAAAAAGCACGTTTCTTATAGGAGACCCCTTAAATATTTATTTTATTCTGTTTTTAGTATTTGTTGTTATAGCAGCAACAGAAATATATCATTTGTGAAAATTACAACTGTCTAGCTCTCACGGTTATTACCGTAAATAGTATCGAGTAAAAAACGGTAAAAAATCACGTTCTTGTATGGGGCCCGCCTTAAATGTTTTATTTTATTTTGTTTTTAGTATTCGTTTTAATAGAGGCAACAGAAATACATCCTGAAATTTCAACTGTCTAGTTATCACGGTTCATGAGATACGGACAGCGGGGCCTTAGTAATAGGGTCCCATATTACCCTTTGGGTACGGACCCCTGAAACCAACAATATAAAATTTCCCATTTTTTTTAAATTGGTTTCGAGAGATTTAGAAGATGCCCCAGAAAGACCACATATATTTCATTGTATTGCCATTCCGGCTCATGGCTAAGTGGTAACTGAACACGCTAGCACATTGCAAGGTATAGCATTTCTAGCCAAATCAGTCTTCGGAGTGACCATTCTTAACACATTGGGCCTCCGCTGTCCTACAGAACTTCAATATCGTCAGGCAATTTTGGAGGTCAGATGAAAGTTGCTTCACGAAAAATATTGAAGTTCGGCCCTTAACCACCACCGCCGGCCACGGGGGTAGTTATGTCGGTTATGTCGGACACTAAAACCGCACGCCGTCTGGTGTCTTGAGACGCCGGGTTGTAAGTAGGCCTAAGGCATTTCCTTCGCACCCCGGCTGACCCAGGGCCCCCTCGGGTTTGTAAACCATGGTGTCCCTGTCTTGCCCCCGGAAAGAGAGTAGGCGCGCAGGGCGAAACCGCCCTGGCCTGTATCTACTAGGGTGACAGGCGGGTCCACCTGTCACCCTCAGGCCTGCGGTCATGGAGGACGAAGGTCTTCAGCGACCTTCGACGCCTGAGTCGACTAATGGAACCATCATCAACTATTTCATTCGCAAATAATTTTCTTTCTAAACTATATATTTAGAAATATTACTTACCATCAAAAAAATATGAGGTATGACAATCACTTCCTCTCCAGTCAATCCTGCTCCTGATAGTTCCGGTTTGAATAAGAACGTATCCCGTCTCTTATACGAGATGGTATCATCTGCTTCGTTTTCTTCTATTTCCAGCTTCTCTTTCCATTCTCTACAAAAAAGAAGAATATTGTTCTGAACTAGCTGATGCCTTCATCCGTCTGCATCGTCTGCATTCTGATCCCCTTCTCGCAACCAATGGGACTCTATTTCAGGAATAGGCCTTTGTGTTATTTCAGACTATAATTTGAAGCTATTTGGGTGTGATTGAGTAAAAAAACATCTTCATAATCTTTCACATTTAAAATATTATTTGTACTTGGCCCGTCCGGGCTTCGCACGGGTGGATATTTCGGTTATCAGATGTTAGGGGCACAAATTTCTAGGAACATTAGTCCAAATTGACACTTTAATTTTAATAATTTTTTTAGACAATTCGGAGACCATATTAAAGCTATTTTGTACTATGCTAACTGTAGCTGTTAGCGATACTTTATGGCTATTTTTTTACACTTTGGGAGTTACCCTTTTTTTCCGTACCGAAATCCCTTCGGCGACCTCCCCGCCGCCCCGGCCAGCGGTGGTAGTCCTACCTCCTACTAATATTATAAATGTAAAAGTTTGTGAAGATGTTTGGATGTAACCCTGGGGTTATTCTTTCGAGGGCTTACCTGGGGTGCCCAGTAATGGACACTTGGGGAGGACACCGTGTGGTTTTAGTCGTTCCGATTCCGACACGCCCACCCCATCGTTGGCACCGATGGAGTGAAGCCCGTGGAGGTTACCACACGTTTAAAAAAAAAGATGTTTGGATGTTTGTTTTTTTTATATTTAGGACACGTCAATTTGACTTCACCTCGCCTGATGGTAAGCTGAAGGTAAAGTCTCAGGAAAGAGGGTCGCCCTTACATACACGTATCATGTTAACAATGGTGGCACTCAGCTTGACGGCCTCATCAGAAGAGGATTGTCGTCGCAGGTCCGCTTGACACCCAACGGCCCCACTAGTACTGCGACCACAATCCCCCTGCCCGGCTATGCACTTGCTGACCCCTGAACGCAATCAAACCGAAATTGGATTACTATGGAGGGTTTTTCGCAATCGTGCACGGTGGTACCTTTTTTTTTTTTTTTTTTTTTTCGTGCGGAAATCCCTTCGGATACCCACCCGCCGGCCAGCGGGGGCGGTTATGTCGGGCTTGCACCGACTAAAACCGCACGCCGTCTCGGGTCTTCAGACGCCGGGGTGTAAGGTTACCCATAGAGCATATCCCTCGCACCCCGACTGACCCTGGGCCATCTCACCACTAACAGCATCGCTCATCCTGTCTCCTCTGAAAGCAGAGGAGTACGGAGAGCGATGTGTTCCCGCCACGTTGGGTATTGGCCGACGATCAATGCCAACCCTATGAAGGGGAAGCCATTGACCGCCGCCCAGGGTGTACCGGCCGCTCCGATTCCGTTCCCCCCGGACTGCAGCGGGATCGGAATCGGAGCGACACGCGAGGAGGTTACCCAACACACACCCCTGCACGGTGGCCGAATTTTGTGACAAATTTGTGTCATCAAATTTCTACCACCAGTTAATTGTAAATTGTCAATCAGGCTCTAACGGTTGAACGGATCTGGCTGAAATTTGATACAGGGATAGATTATTGTCTGCATCTTTTGATCCCGGGAATAGGTTCCCATGGGTAACGGGAACGAGAGCTGAATTCCACCCGGGTGGAGCCACGGGCATCTGGTAGTTTTAAATAAAAATCAAAATAGAATGAATTTGCAAGTGTCAGCGATTATAATTTATTACATTGTGGTTTGCAAAGTTTGAAAAATGTGAGGTTCTTACTAAGTGATTTCCCTCAGGAAATTACTCAGTACTTATCAAAAACACGCGGGTCCTACCCTCTATTTAAAACATTTTTTTCGGGGTAGTCTTATTGGTACATACATCATTTATAAATAATGTATTTTTAATTTTCTTGTAACTGAAATAACTAGTAATCCCCCTAACCCCTCCAGCTAAGCTAAATTGCTTGTGTTAGGAGTAGGTTCACGTCGGTAGTATAGTGGCCAGGATTCGAACCTAGGACCTTTCGCTCGTAAGGCCGACTCCTTAACCACTAATCTACCGACACTCGAGAGGTCCCGGATTCGAACCCTAGCTATTACACTACCGATGCAAACCTATTACTAACACAAGCAATTTAGCTTAACTGAAAGGGTTAGTCCGAATACTAGTAATTTCGGTTAATAGTACTATTAAAAAAAAAAACCGCGGTAGCCTAGTGGTATGGGTAAAGGACTGCTGAGACGAGGTCTCGGGTTCGATCCCAGGTATTACCATGGCATACACCAATGACTTTTCGATGCTTTTCGAAGTTATGTGTGTATTTATCGGAGGTTTATAAGTGCCCGGTTAATGGCAATAGGCTCGCCACCTATTACATTGGGACCTAAAACATAAACTGGCGAAACGTGGGTGCTAGCACCTCTGCCTACCCCTTCGGGGATATAGGCGTGAGTTTATGTTATATGTTATGTTATGTTATGTTAAAAAAAAATGATTTTCTGATCATTTCAACTTTGCCTTATAAGGCAATTCCGTACCACCTTTAGTTATTATAAAAGAAAGAATGGCAACATTGCAAGGGTCGTACCTGATGCCTGATACTAAAAACATGGTTGACGGTATGTGGGTGTTAATACACCTCTGGTTACCCCTACGAGGATATACATGCATGAGTTTTAGATGTACTTGTAAAAAAACTGGCCAAGTGCTAGTCGGACTTGCGCACGATGGGTTCCATACCATTATCTAAAAAAGGCAAAAAATCACGTTTGTTGTATGGGATCCCCCCTTAAAGATTTATTTTATTATGTTTCTAGTATTTGTTGCTACAGCGGCAACAGAAATACATCATGAAAATGTCAACTGTCTAGCTATCACCATTTATGAGATACAGCCTGGTGACAGACGGACGGACAGACAGCGGAGGCTTAGTAAAATAGGGTCCTTTTTTACCCTTTGGGTACGGAACCCTAAAAAAATAACTATTCTGATATCCACTTCTGACTTCATCAGTCAAATAGTGTATTCGATTTGAGACAAAACTAATAAAATTTATTCTTGTTCGTAACCAATTTTGTTTGCAAATCGAATCATGTCGCTACTTTTCACCTTGGTATTGTGGAAAAATTCATGTAGATTGCTATACAATCTTTTGCTTGCGTATATCTCCCTAAGGTACTCTAGTGATTTTAATACCAGTAGAAACAATGCAATGGATTTTCTTTAGAGCAGGAGGAGTTCTACAGATAACAACTTATGATTTGAAAAGGTAATCCAGTCGTTAATCCAATTCGTTACTCCTCAATATTGGCTACCAAGTGTCAATACTTTAAAGCATTATATTACATAGATGAGACATATAAGTCTGACATTGCCGAAATTGTCGATATCGGTATCCCTTACCATAAAACTAAATTGAATTGAATTGAGGCGTATTCACGAAAGTCGCATATAAGGTCAAAAATATAGCAGGCGGAAATTTGGACGCGCTTCATATTTCAGCTTAGTTTTATCAAAATACCTACAAATAAATAAGTTAATAATACCCTATGACTACTAGCCGGGACCCCTCCATGGGACCTGGAAGCGAGAGCCCTTGCGTCATTGTACCAATGGCGCAAGGAGGCGCTGGAGCGGGGCCATAGGCCGGAGCGCCGTGAGATCAGGGCTCAGCGGTCCCAGCTCCGCCGGGAACCATGGAGACGGAGGCTGCGACTTGAGCATCCAAGGTAGGGGGAATCCACCATTGCGGCGGTGAGGCCGATCATGAAGGAGTGGTTGGAGAGGAATCATGGGGACCTCTCCTACCGGATGTGCCAGATGGTTACCGGACACGGGTGTTTCGGTAAGTATCTGAGATGCATCCACCGGGAGACAACGCCACAGTGCCAGCACTGCGAGGATCCTGGCGAAGACACGGCGCTCCACACGTTGGTGGAGTGTCGTGCTTGGGCGAGTCAACGCCGGGATCTCGTTGCGATCCTGGGCGTGGATGTTCTCTCGTTGGAGACCATGGTGAGGGCCGTGGTTTTCGACGGGAGCAAGTGGCACGCCGCCGCCTCTTTCTGCGAGCAGGTAATGCGCGCGAAAGAGGCAGCGGAGAGGGAGCGGGAGAGAACCCTGCCCCTCGAGTTTCGCAGCCTGCGGCGAGGACACCGCAGACTCATATACGCCCGGGACTACCGACCTCCATGATCGGGTCCTGAGGACGGCAGTTGGCCGACTCGCCGTCCTTACAAAAGCACGGGGCCGTGGCGGAGGCGTGTCGTGTGTGTCCTACACACGCCTGCCTACTCACCGACGCGGGATAAAACCCGACCCCACCAGGCGAGGCCACGCTGGCGGCTAAGGTCCGCTGGTAACCCTGGGGTTATCCTTTCGAGGGCTTACCCGGGGTGCCCGGCAATGGACACTTGGGCAGGACACCGTGCGATTTTAGTCGATGCACAACATAACCGCCCTCGCTGGCCGGCGGGGGGTATCCGAAGGGATTTCCGCACGTAAAAAAAATAAAAAAATACCCTATGACTTAATGTACTTATACAATTATACAATACTTAATGTATTTCTAATAAAAAGCCAAATTTATGTTTGCGGCCATTTTTATTAACGTTTTCTTATTTTTATTAGCATTATTATCATATAACTTGCTTTTTAAAAGTCAATATACAAATGTTGTTAAGGTATTCTATAAATGAGTACCTACAGAAAATTATGTTGAATTTCATAAACCCACATTCTATTAGCCATGAAGTAATTAAAACAGTTATAATTAAAAAATACGGACCAAGTAATATTTCATAAGCCAAGGAACTAATTCCATAATTACGTCTAATAACACAGTTTTTAGTCCCAAAATATAATTATCGATTTAAACTTTTTTAGTTATGAAGTTGTTTTTGTAGCGAAGCGAGGGGCTGTCATGGTTTGGACAATATGAACCTTATCATGTAAAAAGATGACTTTGATGAATTGAATTGAATTGAAATTCAATTGAATGAAGAGTAATTTCGTTAGCAGAACTAAAGAATCGAGTCTTCATTATGGTACAAGAGGATTCTAATGCGAGACTATAGATATATTGGGCCTAGGGTGAAAATAGCCTGGGGTGTGTGTTGGGTATGGGGTGTGTGTTGGGTAACCTCCTCGAGTGTCGCTCCGATTCCGATCCCGCTGCAGTCCGGGGGGAACGGAATCGGAGCGGCCGGTACACCCTGGGTGGCGGTCAATGGCTTCCCCTTCACCCCTTCATAGGGTTGGCATTGATCGTCGGCCAATACCCAACGTGGCGGGAACACATCGCTCTCCGTACTCCTCTGCTTTCAGAGGAGACAGGATGAGCGATGCTGTTAGTGGTGAGATGGCCCAGGGTCAGCCGGGGTGCGAGGGATATGCTCTTTGGGTAACCTTACACCCCGGCGTCTGAAGACCCGAGACGGCGTGCGGTTTTAGTCGGTGCAAGCCCGACATAACCGCCCCCGCTGACCGGCGGGGGGGTATCCGAAGGGATTTCCGCACGAAAAAAAAAAAAAAAAAAAGGGTGAAAATAGCCTCCAGGTATATCCTCCATTATAAGTAATATTATATCTCGTCCTTCCATATTGTTTCTATACAATTTCTTTTGCAAGTTCGTAAACTGCGTTACTGCCGCCCCAGAAGAATATTAATTTAGCGCAGTAACATTTCACCTAAAGCAAAGAAAAGAGGTGTTGGCTTTCTACTCAGAGATCGAGGTCCCAGCCCCGGGAGGTAAGTCTGTACCACAGCCTCCGTCTACCGCTTCCATTGTCTAAGGCAACCAGGAGATCTTTTAGACTACTACTCGCAGTTAATAATTGTCTTATGTAAGATTTGAACGCCTTGAAGAAGCAATTTCTCCCCCAACAAAAAATAAGTTCCAGTTGTCCAAGAGTCACCACGAGAAGGTCTTCTAATCTTGCAATCTAAAGCCGTCGAAACTGAACACGCAGTACCAGCTATGCTACGACGATAAGTGTATCAGTGTGTTTTAAGTGAATAGGTACTTACTCAAAGGGGTGCGACTGGTTGGATCACCTCCAAGTTTGGTGCACCCTGGGCAACGTGGGCAATGACGCATCATTGATTGCTCCTCTGGAGTAGCTGGCGTCAACGTCAACGGCCAAGAATCTGACCAACCAGCCCTTTTCAGGGCCAGCTGACCCCATTGCACTAGGGGGTCGGGGCATGGCGGGCCTGCAAGGCCTGCGGGGTTGGGGGCCGCTCCAGGTACCCCTCTGCTGTTATCAGAGGGGACACTGCGAATGGCCCAGGGTCAGTCGGAGTGCGAGGGATATGCTCTATGGGTAACCTTACACCCCGGCGTTTGTAGACCCGAGACGGCGTGTGGTTTTAGTCGGTGCAAGCCCGACATAACCGCCCACGAAGGGATTTCCGCACAAAAAAAAAAAGGTACTTACTCAAAATAAAATGGTCCGATTTCCTTAACAATAGGAACTGCTCCCTTTTGTACTGCCTCAGGGTTGGTGTAGTTAAATATGTAGATCTTGAACTCCAAGGGGAATGGAATCGTCTCCCACATCCTACGCACATCAGTCTTCTTTGACAGAGCCATTTCCTGTGAACAATTAGTAGAAGTGATTTTCGTTTTTCTACTACCTTATGGGGTATCAAAGAAGTACATTTTTTGCCTGATGATATGCCTGATGAACATAACTTCACGCCTGTATCCCCGAAGGGGTGGGCAGAGGTGTATTGCACACCCACGATTCGCCAGTTATGTTAAGGTCCCAATGTAATAGGGGGCGAGCCTATTGCCATCTACCGGGCATATTATTAAGCGAGCGATAATTAACATTTATTAATGCACACATAACTACTAAAGGCAGAGGTGTGTGCCCGGGGTGACTGGGGATCGAACTCGAGACTTTGTCTCAGCAGTCCGTTACAAACGCCACTGGGCTATCGCCAATTGTATAAATACTAGTAAAACCACAAGTGAAAATTGGATAATGCTGAGGTGCTGTCAAATTTAGCGATTCATTTTCATTGCTATAGATAAAAATAATAAATAAATATTCTAGGACGAATTTATTTACACAACGCCATCTGGATTCAAACTAAGCAGACCTTGTCATATGGGTTCTAGAATGCTGATAAACGTACATTACTGTTTTTGTTAGTAAACACATAATATACCTACATAGAACGGGAATCGAACCCGCGACCTCTGACTTAGTAATCGAACACACTACCGCTACGCCACCGAGTTCGTCTGGTCAATGGAATATAGATGTAATAAAATCGTTTTTTCATTTCAATTACCTATATTATTTGTTGGTAGACTTTTTAATCTACCTTCCCAGGGGTAAAATTATGAAAACAAAAATAAACACCGATAAATGATACCTACATTTTTTCTAACCAAAAGCAGGAAAACTTAGTACTTCCTACTTTTTTGAAAGTGACGCTACAAACGTTCATCCACCATGTTACCCCCTTAGTAGCGAAATTTTGAAAAACCTTTATATGAACAGAAAAGACATCAACTGCCATAAAATTCAGTATTGACGGCCTCTGTGGCGGAGCGGTAGTGCATTCGACTGCTACGACAGGGGGCGCGGGTTCGATTCCCGCTCAGTGCTAATATTTGTATGCATGAATATGTCTATTTGCATTGGTCTGGTTGTTTCTGTTATTATACATAGAAACACCCAGACCAATGCAAATAGACATATTCATGCATATGTATTGTGTTTTTGTAAATACATATATATGTATTTACAAAAAAAAAGTATATAAGTATGTTTATCCCGCATTCTGGAACCCATAATACAAGCTAGTTAAACTATGCTTACTTTGGGTCTAGAAAGTGCTGTGTAGAATGTCGTAGAATATTTATTTATTTAGTTAGTTAGGTATTATAGTAGTTAGTCTCAACGGTTTTAGCTCTGCCTTTAATCGGTTAATCAGTCGGGAAGAGACTAGCAAGGGTTTACTACTTGATTTCGAATATCTTGTGCCCAAAGGGGTAATTCTTTAAAATCATTAGCTCGAACGTCTGATTTATTGATATTGCATATCATGGATGTACCATAATTTACACTCACTACACATACACATTACACACCCACCAACGAGTACGGTGTAGGTTCTCAGCGAGATCACCACCACACCCTTCTAACCTAATCTTTCCGGTTCGGGGTGCACGGTGAATACTACTAAATTGTTTAAACTATTGCTATGTTTGCACTTTGTAATTATGTATCAGTTGCCGTTACACACATAATGATAATAAATTTTACGTCAATAGAACCACATGAGTGAAACCAGAATGCAAGCTTAATAGAACAAGAGAAGAATACTGGTACGTCGACCCAAGGTTCGAGCCCGACATAACCTCCCCCGCTACCCGAATGGCTATTCGGTGACACGGACGCTCGAAGTAATAGCTAGTCGAATTTGTCGTAGGTACAAAGATGATATGGGATATCCATGGAACATCGGTAATTCGGACGCTCGAGTGACTTGAAATTAAGTGAAGTAGTAAATGTCAATTATGAGTGGTTATATCATGTATATTGTTGGAGCACTTATTTACGTGTGGCTGCTTAATTATATGAGCTGAACTTTTAACTTTTTAGTACGAGTGACGTAATTAATGTGTAATTTTTTTGGGTATCCTCTATCCGTACTTTTTTTTTTTTCGTGCGGAAATCCCTTCGGATACCCCCCCGCCGGCCAGTGGGGCGGTTATGTCGGGCTTGAACCGACTAAAACCGCACACCGTCTCGGGTCTACAGACGCCGGGGTGCCTCTATCCGTACCTCAAAGGAAAAAAAGAAACCCTTATAGGATAATTTCGTTGTCCATCGAAAAAGAAAAGAAAATATCTGTATGCCTATATTTATATATTGTACAGTGGTAGAGCCAACTAACAGTCATTTTGGCCGTTGCATGAATGGGCTGACTCGACCGGGGAAGCACCACCCTCTCACAGAACATCGACGCCAAGTAACAGTATTTGAACGGTTGCGTTCCGTTTGGTCAGTGAGAGTGCCGGAGCCCAAACTCCTTTCCCATCCCCTCCCAAACTCCTTTCCCATCCCCTTTCCTTTACAGGGTCGGCAGCGCGAGTGTGACGCCACTGCACTGGTGTTGCACACGTCCATAGGCCGCGGTAACTGCTTCCCATCAGGTGGGCCGTGTGCTTGTCTGCCACCTTAGTGGTATAAAAAAAAATCCTGTCTGTCGAGACCTTTTTCTCAGGAATTATATTTCATCTTTTGTTATCTGAACATTGGACTTTTATCAGTCCCAGTGTATAATCCAATTATAGAGACATGTATTTTGAAAACCTTAAAAGTCTAAAAGAATAGACGATTTACATTAGAAATATCTAAGAACTTTGAATTGAGCTACCCAAAGAATTACAAACTACGGTGATTACTTATTTAATACCAGACAAACATACAGAATTGTGTATGTTCTTATGTCCAAAATCGTTCATTATCATAACCCATGTTTTTTTAGGGTTCCGTAACCAAGTGGCTAAAAACGGAACCCTTATAGATTTGTCATGTCTGTCTGTCTGTCCGTCCGTATATGTCACAGCCACATTTTTACAAAACTAATATTTTTTTAATACCTCATAAATCGCAAACCCCAATTTACCTTTCATTCAATCAATTCACATATAAAAAATTTACTTGCTGCTACGGAACCCCTCATGGGCCAGTCCGACTTGAACTTGACCGGTATTTTAGGTAGATTTCGATGAAATCGATCTACCTATTGGTTTCTTGACTACTGTCGAATTTAAAAAAAAATTCTTCATAGGAGGTCTAGTTATGACCCCCTGAGTCCGAAATGACCACTGGTCAAAAAGTTTATATATATATATATATGTATGTATGGTTCCACTTCCCAAAATTTGCGGCACTCTCACGGTCGCATTTTTGCCCCGATCGCTTTCAAACTGCGGTCAAAAATTGCTTGGGTGTAAACTTAGTTTAAGTTCGTGAACGGGTGGAATCCGGCCTAAGGGGACGGTAGGGCCTCACTTTTTGTGAAATCAGTTTTTCCTCAAAATTTCACGTTCTATGAAAGATATTCGAACCGTTCTAATTTTATCCCATAGTATACATAAATACCAACAACTTTTAGTTATAAACCTATAAGATTAAAACTTTAACTAAAAGTGGAGGGGGGAAAAACCAAATTTTTCGGGAAAAAAACCATAACTTCTAACCGGTGAACATTCTTGTAGTCGGAAACATTTTTAATCGATAGGCCATTTTTAAGTCTAAAATAAATGTCTGGAACGTTTTTCGCTGAAAGTTACCATTATTTCCCCGGCGTGGGAGGCGCCGAGGCGTGACCTCGTGGCAGCCATCGGGGTGGTAGTCTTCTCGCGCGGCAGCATGATTGCGGCAATGGTGCGGAGCGCGAGCGCGTGGGCCTCCGCCACCTGCTTCTGCGAGCATGTAATGCTCGCGAAAGAGATGGCGGAGCGCGCCCGGGAGAGATTTAGAACTCTCCCGGACCGCCGAGCCCGCAACTTGCTCGCCGCGCGTCGCAGGCGACTCAGGCGCCGGAGGTCGCTTAACGACCTCCGTCCTCCATGAGCGCAGGCCTGGGGGTGGCGGGTGAGGCCACCTGTCACCCCAGCAGAAGCAGGCCGGGACGGTGGGGCGACTAGCGCCCCTCCCCCAAACCGGGTCAAGACGGGGACACCGTGGTTCCCAAACCCGAGGGGGCCATCTCGAAACCGGAGATGGCCCAGGGTCAGTCGGGGTGCGAGGGATATGCTCTATGGGCGGGCAACCTTACACCCCGGCGTCTGTAGACCCGAGACGGCGTTCGGTTTTAGTCAGTTCAAGCCCGACATAACCGCCCCCGCTGGCACGCGGGGGTATATCCGAAGGGATTTCCGCACGAAAAAAAAGAAAGTACGGATAGAGGAACCCAAAAAAATTACACATTAATTACGTCACTCGTACTAAAAAGTTAAAAGTTCAGCTCATATAATTAAGCAGCCACACGTAAATAGGTGCTGCAACAATATACATGATATAACCACTCATAATTGACATTTACTATTTCACTTAATTTCAAGTCACTCGAGCGTCCGAATTACCTATCATCTTTGTACCTACGACAAATTCGACTAGCTATTACTTCGAGCGTCCGTGTCACCGAAAAGCCATTCGGGAAGCGGGGGAGGTTATGTCGGGCTCGAACCTTGGGTCGACGTACCAGTATTCTTCTCTTGTTCTATTGAGCTTGCATTCTGGTTTCACTCAAGTGGTTCTATTGACGTAAAATTTATTATCATTATGTGTGTAACGGCAACTGATACATAATTACAAAGTGCAAACATAGCAATAGTTTAAACAATTTAGTAGTATTCACCGTGCACCCCGAACCGGAAAGATTAGGTTAGAAGGGTGTGGTGGTGATCTCGCTGAGAACCTACACCGTACTCGTTGGTGGGTGTGTAATGTGTATGTGTAGTGAGTGTAAATTATGGTACATCCATGATATGGAATATCAATAAATCAGACGTTCGAGCTAATGATTTTAAAGAATTACCCCTTTGGGCACAAGATATTCGAAATCAAGTAGTAAACCCTTGCTAGTCTCTTCCCGACTGATTAACCGATTAAAGGCAGAGCTAAAACCGTTGAGACTAACTACTATACCTAACTAACTAAATAAATAAATATTCTACGACATTCTACACAGCACTTTCTAGACCCAAAGTAAGCATAGTTTAACTAGCTTGTATTATGGGTTCCAGAATGCGGGATAAACATACTTATATACTTTTTTTTTGTAAATACATATATGTATTTACAAAAACACAATACATATGCATGAATATGTCTATTTGCATTGGTCTGGGTGTTTCTATGTATAATAACAGAAACAACCAGACCAATGCAAATAGACATATTCATGCATACAAATATTAGCACTGAGCGGGAATCGAACCCGCGCCCCCTGTCGTAGCAGTCGAATGCACTACCGCTCTGCCACAGAGGCCGTCAATACTGAATTTTATGGCAGTTGATGTCTTTTCTGTTCATATAAAGAAGGTTTTTCAAAATTTCGCTACTAAGGGGGTAAAATGGTGGATGAACGTTTGTAGCGTCACTTTCAAAAAAGTAGGAAGTACGAAGTTTTCCTGCTTTTGGTTAGAAAAAATGTAGGTATCATTTATTGGGGTGCTTGGTTGGGGACCTCCACGCGGTGCACCCTGGGCAACGGAGACGGCAGCGCCTCTCTCCTAGGGTGGGAGAGACGCTGCCGCCTACGGCCAACTCCGACCGAGGCGAGGACGGCCCTGTTGAGGGCTGTTTGGAAGCTTTCTACGTGTCCCTCTGATTAGCAGAGGGCACAGTGGAGAGCAAGTAAGGGGGCCATCTCGAAACCGGAGATGGCCCAGGGTCAGTCGGGGTGCGAGGGATATGCTCTATGGGTAACCTTACACCCCGGCGTCTTAAGACCCGAGACGGCGTGCGGTTTTAGTCGGTGCAAGCCCGACATAACCGCCCCCGCTGGAGACCCCCCGCTCTCCAGCGGGGGCGGTATCCGAAGGGATTTCCGCACGAAAAAAAAAAAAAAAAAAAGGTATCATTTATTGGTGTTTATTTTTGTTTTCATAAGTTTACCCCTGGGAAGGTAGATTAAACAGTCTACCAACAAATAATATAGGTAATTGAAATGAAAAAACGATTTCATTACATCTATATTCCATTGACCAGACGAACTCGGTGGCGTAGCGTTAGTGTGTTCGATTACTAAGTCAGAGGTCGCGGGTTCGATTCCCGTTCTATGTAGGTATATTATATGTTTACTAACAAAAATAGTAATGTACGTTTATCAGCATTCTAGAACCCATATGACAAGGTCTGCTTAGTTTGAATCCAGATGGCGTTGTGTAAATAAATTCGTCCTAGAATATTTATTTATTATTTTTACCTATAGCAATGAAAATGAATCGCTAAATTTGACAGCACCTCCGCATCATGCAATTGGCACTTGTGGTTTTACTAGTATTTATACAATCGGCGATAGCCCAGTGGCGTTTGTAACGGACTGCTGAGACGAAGTCTCGAGTTCGATCCCCAGTCACCCCGAGCACACACCTCCTTACACCTCGGCGTCTGTAGACCCGAGACGGCGTGCGGTTTTAGTCGGTTCAAGCCCGACATAACCGCCCCCGCTGGCGCGCGGGGCGGGGGGTATCCGAAGGGATTTACGCACGATAAAAAAAAAAGGTAGATCGATTTCATCGAAATCTACCTAAAAGTCGACCGGTCACGTTGACCTATTGTTGGATAGGCAAATCTCGCAACGCTTAAGTTTGGGTTGATTGCCAAGCTGGCAACTGTCCTATTACTCTTATGTACAGACTCGACTAATTTACAATATTTTATAACAGTAATTATAGATCATGGAACGCGAAAGTTTAAAATTTCATCAATTTAGAAAGGAGATAGGGTCTCTCAATTACCTACTTTTGGTAGGTAATATGAACAGTTATTGTTTTAAATAATTGTTACAAAGGTATCTTGATACCTTTTTAACAATAATTATTTAAAACAATTAAGTAAATTTGTATAATAATATTAAATTTATATAATAATTTATAACAATTAAGTAAAATTTGGTATTTGAAGTTCAGAAATGATTATAAGGTACATTAAATTTGAGTACTTCCTTACAGTACAGTTTGGTTATGATAGGTTTCACAATTTGCATTTACGAGGGTAAAATAGGTATATAGATAGAGTGATAAAAATATTGATTATATCAATGATATACATCATTATCTTAATGCTGTACCAAACCCTTGTACCTTAAAATTGTATAAATGAATTCTCATTTTCTTGGTCACACCAGGACTTGAGAACGATTTTGCCGATTTCATTATTTTTTAAGTAATCTAACTTTGTAGAAAATTCTTACGGAAAAAAATTAAGAAATTGCGCAGAAAATTGGAAAGTATAAAAAACCTTAACAACTTACTGTTTTAACATACATACAGCTGCAGGCAACAGCAAGTAACTTATAAATAGATAGATAGATAGATAGATAATTCTTTATTGTACACCAAAATCACTACGGATACAAATTTGGAACATTTACAGTTAAATGCACAATGGGCGGCCTTATCACTAAAAGTGATCTCTTCCAGGCAACCTTAGCTACAGTTACTTACCTTCTTCAACTGACTATTTAGTATGAGAGGGAAAAAAACCCATCCAAGTAAGAACCCAAACGACGCCACTGCAGCGCCTACTATGGCATATTTTATGCCTGTGGGCATATTAAACTTCATGGTGTACAGCTTTTTCTGAAACAGAACAGTTTTTTTAGATCTCTTACAATTAATGCTTAACCACTCTGCTCGTATACAATCGTACGAATTAGTCACACTCTCGATGGAGTTCGAGTACAGACAGACATACATTCAGCTTTACCAGTAGCTATTAAGGTGATATCCAAATGGTATTAAATTTACTGGGCTAAATTTTATGTAACACCGATGTTAAACAATCATCAGAAAGGGATGGTTAGTGACTTCTGCACATCTGCGATGTCAAGATCTGTTTTCTCATGTTTTGTTCTCTAGCTGTGTTATTTATGGTTTAGAAGTTTTTTTTTTATATTTAGGACACGTCAATTTGACTTCACCTCGCCTGATGGTAAGCTGAAGGTAGTCTCTGGAAAGAGGGCCACCACTACATACACGTACCATGTTAACAATGGTGGCACTCAGCTTGACGGCCTCATCAGAAGAGCATTGTCATCGCAGCACCGCGTGACACCCACCGGTCCCACTAGTGCTGCGACCACAACCCCCCTGCCCGATTATGCACTTGCTGACCCCTGAACGCAATCAAACCGAAATTAGATTACTATAGAGGGTTTTTCGCAATCGTACACGGTGGTACCCACTCGGCCGAATTCTGTGACAAATTTGTGTCATCAAAATTCTGCCACCAGTATTCCTGTATAGTTTCAAGCCCTCCGACGAGGCGTAGAGTATGGTACACCGTGGGGGTTTAGTGGGTATCCGGTACCGGATGGGAGAGTCCCACACATGGTCTGTGGCTATCGCTCCGTAGCTGAAGATGCTGCGTGAAACAGCATTCCCCATGTAGAAAAAAAAGTTTTGTATTTATGGTTGAATGGTTCAGCTATTTTGTATGATGGAGCTTGAGATTGCAAGTGAGTAATTGATGGATGGATAAGAAAAGATAGGCTCATAAAAGCAGAAAATCATACATATCATAATAAAATTAATCGTGATAAAATGATTACCAAATACTAATCTCGTTCCCACGACTCACATGAACCCATTCCGAGGATAGTCTATGTACTATTAGAGACTATAATCTATCTTTGTGCCAAATTTCAACCAGATCTGCTCAGCTGTTCCGCCATAATTTAATTATAATATAATAATAAACCAATTCAAATGACTACTTATGATAATATTGCCGTTCATTTCTTTATTATGCCGTGGCATTGATGAAAATAAAATCAATCCCGCACATGGGAGGTCTGCAAAATTTCCCACGCAATACTCGCTATTGCTAATGGTTAACCTTTAAACAAGTTCATGGTTGCTGTGGTGTGTGTGTAAAAACACTTGTTAACATTTTTCAAACAAAAAATAAATAAATAATGAAAACTTTTATTGAAATCAGAGTCAGTGTGTCAGCAAATTAACGCTGAACATCATGAAAAAGATACTTAAACGAATATTATGCATCTAACTTGTTACGTTTTTTTCAAGTCAGAAAATAACATTGATATGATATTTGAACATTTGAAATATATTATGACGTTTGTCAAGTTTAATGACTAAGGTATTGGACTTGCGACTAAGAGGACGTAGCTTCTAATCCCACCAAGTCGGTATACCAGTAACGCATTAATTCACGTTATTAGTAATCACTAGTAAATGAGTGAAGCGTTGGTTCACGTTACTAATAATAAATCAATACTAAATGTATTTTTTTTATATTTAGGACACGTCAATTTGACTTCACCTCGCCTGATGGTAAGCTGAAGGTAAAGTCTCAGGAAAGAGGGTCACCATTAAATACACGTACCATGTTAACAATGGTGGCACTCAGCTTGACGACCTCATCAGAAGAGGATTGTCGTCGCAGCACCGCATGACACCCACCGGTCTCACTAGTGCTGCGACCACAATCCCCCTGCCCGGCTATGCACTTGCTGACCCCTGAATGCAATCAAGCCGAAATTGGATTACTATGGAGGGTTTTTCGCAATCGTACATGGTGATTTACCCACCCGGCCGAATTTTGTGACAAATTTGTGTCATCAAATTTCTACCACGTGTAATGTATTGATTCAGAAACGGCTGTGTTACATTTGATTAAGCTTAGTTAACATTTATAACAGTTAATAATCACTAGTAAACTAGTAACGCGTTGGTTCACGTTACTAGTAATTACTAGAGTGGTTGAGTTTAAGAACTAAGGCATTTAAATTTAAGAGGATATAGCTTCAAATTCCACCAAGTACGTAACCACTAACGTGAACCCGCTCCTAAAATAAGAAATTTAGCTTAGCTGGAGGGGTTAACGAGAATACTAGTAACGCGTTGGCTCAACTTACTAGTGCTTACAGCCATACCTCTTTCCCAATGGGGTAGGCAGAGACCACATGTTTTCACTTGCTACGATCCTAGCAAACTAGTATTACTAGTATTCTTAAAAAATTGTTACTTAATGCGATATTTTAATGACGTCAATTCCTTCTTCTTGAAACAAAGTTCTTCGCCACGTCTGTCTGTCTGTTCGCAATAAACTCAAAAGTACTGCGCCGATTTTCATGCTGTTTTCCCCAATGGATGAAGTGGTTCTTGAAGATGGTTTTGGTATATAATTTGTCAAGTTTTTGTATAAATTGGTTAAAAAGTAATGATATTTGTTGGAGGTGTCGTAAAAAAATAAGCCGTCTGGGAGTTTTCAACAAAAACACTGCCTAAACCCTTTGAGATATAACAAAATTAAGTATAGTGGAATTGTGTATATTATATAGGTTATGGTGGTGAAATATGCCCATGGGTAGCTGGAACGCGATCAGTAATCTAAGAAGGTATAACGTTACTCTATATTATAAAGATTAAGGTTATTATCAAAACATCAAAGAAAATACGATTTGTTAAGAATCTGTTTCCTATGTGATTTATATATAGTCGTAGGTATATTAAACAGGTCTTTTAGCATAATAATATATGACTGTATCTTTTGAAAATATTATCCCGACGAAAGTTATTTATAGCTCTTGAAGATAAAGAGGTGAGTTTACTTATAAAACTAGAGCTAAAAAGGTGTATGTATATAAAAAAACCATTGTAATAAAAAACCAATATTTTTGATTCTATTTTTCAATTAGGAGACAGTACGAGGGTCAAACTGAAAGTTCTTAGAACTGGCCACTTATAAACAATATAATAAAAAAATAATTCTAAAAATTTGAAAATAGAACTCTTTGCCAATATTACTGAGTATATATTTCATTCATTTATCATTTGTTTTACGATTTGGCGGCAAATTGAAAATTGTCTGTGTCACGTTAACATGAATTTAACACGAGAAAATTTTCGTGCAATGATTTTTTATGACTTTCGATGTCATTTAAGTCAACAAGAAAGTTATGATAGACTACGATTGGCCTTTCACGATGAAGCCCCATCTCGTGCGACTGTTTACAACTGGTTTAATGAGTTTAAACGTGGTCGCACTAATCTCACTGATGATTTACGTGAGGGACGGCCTTCTACGGCGACGACTGAAAATAACATCTGTGTTGTGCGGCGTATGATAGAGACTGACAAAAGAGTGACCTATCAGCAGATTCGGACAAGCTTAGGCATCGGTATGAGTCAAGTGCACAAAATCCTCCACGAACATTTAGCGGTCAGGAAGCTTTGCGCCCGGTGGATACCTCATAATTTGACTGAGGCTCAAAAACTCCATCGTGTGGATTGGTGCCGTAAAATGATTGAAAGATTTAACGAAGGTGACTCTAATGCTGTGTTCGACATACTAACAGGTGACGAAAGCTGGATTTACTGTTATGATCCTGAAACCAAAAGACAATCTGCTCAGTGGGTTTTTCCTTTCGAGGAGTTGCCAACTAAAGTGAAGAGAGATCGAAGTGCGGGAAAAAAAATGGTGGCCTCGTTCTTTGGAAGGATAGGTCATTTCGTAACAATTGTGTTAGAGGATCAAAAAACAGTTTCTGCAGAATGGTACACTACCAATTGTTTGCCACTTGTCTTGGAAAAAGTTCGAGAGAAACGACCTCGCAGTAGGATCCTCCTTCACCACGACAACGCCTCGTCGCACACCGCCAAGCGAACGATCGACTATTTGGCGACATCAAACGTTGAATTACTGGGTCACCCGCCGTATAGCCCCGACCTCGCGCCTTGTGATTTTTATTTATTTCCAAAAATTAAAGAAAAACTTAAAGGAAAGCGGTTTATGAATGCTGAAGAAGCGGTGGCTGCGTATCGCGATGCCATTGAAGAGACCCCTAAGGACGAGTGGGCAAAGTGCTTTTCCCAGTGGTTCCATCGCATGCAGCGGTGTATTGACGTGAATGGACAATATTTTGAAAAGATATAATAAAACTAATAACTGGCTAATGTAATCAGTTTTTGATTTTCTAAGAACTTTCAGTTTGACCCTCGTATAAACTAACTTCTTTTAAGTAACCTTATTTTGAGGTAAGGATAATTTGCATGTATGCATCCTTATGTTGCCGCAACTAGTGAAGCAAGAGCAACATTTTGCATTCGTCTGAGGTAATTTATATATCGCGAACCAATTTCGTGATCCATCGTGGGAACGAATCACGTTTGATTGCACGTCAATACTATCAATATTTAATGACATGATCGCAATATATAACGAGAAGATCGTGATATAATATATTGCATATATTATTTGTAGAAAATATTATGTGACCTCCCTGTGGATTGTATCTTGTGTTGAATCTGGCTGTGGTGGACTCGTCATTACTAACAGCGACGGCGGTTCGCGACTTGAAAATATAATAACAACAAGATCGGCGAGCAGTAATAGTGTTGTAAACATTGGTAATACACCATTCAATGCGTGACTCGTATTAGTCGTATTAGGAGAGGCTTTTGAATTTATTCTCGGTAGTCCTTCTGTTTGCATACATGACTGTCTAATCGCGCGCGAAGCTCTTAAGAACGACGGGTCCTTTTCGTTGATAGTCAGGGTTATTACTGGTTAACCGGATGTAGATCTGTGTCAGATCATGATTATAACCGCCCTCTCACCATTTTCTAAACAGAATGTAACTGTCTTCTGCTACTCGGAGAGAGATATGCGAAGAAACCGAGTAAGCACCGGAATCACTTCACTATTTCATTAGTACGGTAGTCAAGTTCAGGCAAGTTTTATTAAGTTTTACTATTGAGAAATTCTCAGAGTTTATAAAAACTATGCGGTTGATGGATATCCGTCTATCGGATAGCTCTCTTTATCCCATTGAGGCACAGTGTACCAGCGTGACTCACACTGCCAAATCAATTAGCAAGTTAAAGTATGTGATGTACATTTAAACGTCAGAATCATCCCGCAGAATTTTTCTGGCAGCCGGAGCAAAAAAATATTCACGATTTCTTCCTAAAAATAAATTAACATGTAAGCATGTTATTTAAATAGATATATTTTTTATTTAAATTGATTAATTACCTAAATTGATTACCCTACGCAAAAACTGAAAAGAAATAGAAACAAATCTAGTATTGATTTAATAAAGTCTTTCTACTTACGTGCAGGTGTCCTTAAGCTGAAGAGGTTCGACCAAGACTTGCGTAGTGCAACGCTTTTATTAATGGGCGGGCTGAAGTACAACCGCTGAAAGTATTGACTTCAGACGGCATGTTTTTTTCTGATAAAGCACTATATTAAATACTATATTTATAGGTAGGCCCAAGAAAATATAGATGGAATGCGTGGAAGCGGCGGGCTACCTTGCCCGATGTCAAAGGCCGTTTTTATTTAGATGGGAGGTCTTTTAGAAACCGCCAATCCCTTTTGGCTTTGCTACGTGATTGAAAAAGCTTGTTCGATCTCATTCTCTTTCCACTGCCTCCTAACTAACTGTATTATTATTTCACCTTTACAACGAAGAAGGCGGTGAAATTAGCCGCATTTTATTTTTGCTGGCTAGGTTCGATTGAGATACATTTATAAATTTTGTGCAATCTTCTATATATATAAAAATGAATTGCTGTTCGTTAGTCTCGCTAAAACTCGAAAACGGCTGGACCGATTTGGCTAATTTTGGTCTTGAATTATTTGTGGAGGTCCAGAGAAGGTTTAAAAGGTTTGTCATCGATTGAGGCAGTACGAAGTCTGCCGGGTCAGCTAGTACAGTATAAATTATGCTATACGTGTAAATAGTGATAGCCCAGTGGTGTAGGTAACAGACTGCCGAGACGAGGTCTCAAGTTCGATCCCCAGTCGCCCCGGGCACACACCTCTGACTTTTCGAAGTTATGAGTGTATTAAAAATGTTGATTATCGCTCGCTTAGTATAATGTGCCCGGTAGATGGCAATAGGCTGCCCCTTATTACATTGGGACCTAAACATAACTGGCAAATCGTGGGTGTGTAATACACCTCTGCCTACCCCTTCGGGGATACAGGCGTGAAGTTATGTTATGTTATCAGTTAAAATCAAATTTAAATTACACTTGTTAAAAGGTAGCAACTTTACACAACAAATTTGTAATAGGGTTCAAGTCCCTTCCTAGATGTTCTCTTTTTCCGATCTAAATCTATGGGAAAAGACAATGAAATTCATTGTAATATTTTTTTTGCCTATACACTGAATATTCTTTACGAACATCCGTGGTGTACCTCCAATCCCGAGTTCTTTAAGCGGGGCGTGATAAAGAATCTACCCATAGAGGCTGTTAAACTAACGCCTACAATTCAAGTATTGATTGTTCTTGATATCTGTAATGATGCCCATTATTCTTTGGACTTAGAGTGATACGGGGTGCCCTACGGGGAAGCCGGAAGGAAAACGAATGAACGAAGTCTAACGCTTTAATCCGTAGGTACCACAATATATGTCTATAATTATTTTAAATTAACACATTGACGGACAGTACCGCCTATGGCCGCTAAGATAGCCAAAAGTAATACGACAGTACGCCGGTCGACGTTCAAGTTTCTACCCACATAAAATCAGTACGCCATTTTCTGGGCAATTACATAGAAGAGCATGTTGTACTATGACCAAAGATTATATTTAGACTTTCTACTGTCATTATAAAATGTTCAAAAATCCGGTCAAATAAGGTACCTCCACACACACATTCAAATTTTGATGACCCCTTTTACACGCACACTACGCCCGTAGACGTCGTATTTCAATACAAACTGTCCAGTACTGCACCACTCGGGGGTGCGTAGATTTCGTTACGTGATTTGCGCGCAATTATATTTTCGATCGTAAGTATAGTTTGTTTTCAACGTAATTTTATGGTTTTATGGAGACAAAATACTGAAACTAGTTGTTGTTGTATATCCATATAACTTATTTATGTTGCTAACGTGTGTTTTGAATACGATTTAGTTATTCTAAATTCTAAACTAATATTTATTCACATAGGTTCTCGCGATTCATATGATACAGAACAAAAGCGGCTTCAGGATCTATTTGACGTTGCTACAACTTCTGGATCGAGTCATGACCCTTTTGAAGATGATGGAGAATACGCATCTGATGTCGACAATCAACCAACGTTACCAACCAACCTTATGACGGTCACGTCTATATCCGTTCTGTCATATCAGGTGTTACAATAATAATCGTGCTGTGACGCTACGCCCATGGGCAATGTATGAAAAAAAGTACTGTCTCAGCACCCACAACCTGAGAAAGAGTACTGTCCATCAACGTGTTAAATTAAAGTCGAGTGTAGGCTATAGGTACACGTCCTACGAACGGCCGCCTAGTATTTCACTCAACTCGGGTCCGTCTTCACCGGCGAGGGTGATGCGCCTCCCAAGAGACCACCAGGCTTGACGTGTATGTTCGCCGTCTCTGCCAGCTGTGCAGGTGTGGAGTTGGGCCGGTGCTGTTCCACCGGTACACAGCTGCTGCTGCTCTCTTGACCGGAACGGAGCTGAGGTCACTCTTCAGACGGTACGGAAATGGTACGCTGTTTCAGCCGGTACGGACTTTCAGCCGGTCCGGAATTCTGGACTTTAGTGAAGGGACACGTATTACTTCGCGGAACTCGACCTATCCCGCTATTTTTAGATTCTCGCAACCGATGCCGATCAGTGCACCGTAACAAGAGCTTATCATCGCGAGTCAGTAGCTTACAATCGAGAGGTCAATTGACTTTTGACTTTTGACTTACTCCTAACACAAGCAATTTAACTTAGCTGGACGGCTTATGGGGAATATTTTCTTCGGGGAATATTTATTTGGAGAACTTCGGTTCCTTATACTCTTTAAAAAATACTGACGTTCACTACCTATTTGAAAAAAAATGAAGTTCTAGTTTATCGTTCAGGTGTACTAACAACGCCTTCGGTTCTACAATTGGACATATATGACAACCGTTATTTTTAAGGAGCTGTTCTACTATGAATACGAGGTCTTTGGCTTCCGTAGCAGTTAATGGGCATCGGCGCAGATATGTGCCGTATATAGTACATAATATACCTCTTTTTTAGAGTTCGATACTCAAAGGGTAAAGCGGGACCCTATTACCAAGACTCATCTGTCCGTCTGTCCGTCTGTCCGTCTGTCACCAGGCTGTATTTCAAGAACCGTGATAGCTAGACAGTTGATTTTTTTACAAATGATGTATTTCTGTTGCCGCTATAACAAAATTACTAAAACAAAATAAGTACTGAAGGTGGACTCACATACAACAAACGTGATTTTTGTTTTGCCGTTTTTTGTTCGATATTAAAAACGGCAACAGGTAGACGCTTGAAATATTCACAGAATATTTAGTTGTATATTCAGATTAAAAAAAAGAATGAAATTAAAATAAAATAAATTAAGGGGCTCCCGTTGTATCGATAATGGTACGGAACCCTTCGTGCGCGAGTCCGACTCACACTTGGCTGTTTTTTTATAAGATGATTTCATCGTGCTCAAATATCATAGTTGATTACACTTCCACTTACTTCCACACACTTCACAACATAAACACCGTACACAACACCGATAGAGTGATTACAATAGAAACACCAGCTGCTTCAACTATGTAATTTTACACACTATGATGTCATTCTTTATCCTACTATTGTATATAACTTGAATTTCAATCTTATCTTGACAATTGACTGTCATTCGGTGAGCATTACATTGTTCGGCGCGAAGCATATCTCACGCTGAAATCATTTTTGAATTATTATCTAGTATTTTGTGTAGTCATAATATTGTTTTCATAGATATCTCATTCTAGAGATTTGCGATTTTACCTATACCTTGCCTCACAACACAACACAACTGAAAGTCAATCAGTAAGTGTACTGGCATAGTATAATAAGAGAACAGTAGGTTATCTAAAGCCACAATTTTTTCGCAACTCCCTCAATCTGGATATTGAATGAAAGGGCTTTACTAATGAAATGTAGAAATTAAATAAAAAAATAAATAAAAATAGAACAAAAAAGGTATGAACGTGAAATTCTGTAAATAGAAAACAAGTTGAATTCCTGAGACGAGCTCAGCCGAATACAAGCGATTTTTTTCTTTTTTTTTCTTTATCTTGCAATGGTTCACCCCAGCACGAATCTATTACCGAAAGCAGCAACTAGATAGCTCATCTGCTTCATACCCAAAACCGTGACAGAAAATTGGCAACGACGACGTCGACGACAACTCGATAGCAATAGGGCTTTTCTAAAGAAAATCCCTAAAAATATTTAGAAACTATGACCTTTCTACGTAAGTATAACTTTGAAATAAATTTATGCAATTTTCTAATGTAAAACAAGTTGAATTCCTGAGACGAGCTCAGCCGAATACAAGGGATTTTCGATTTTGCGTATTTTTTTTTTTGCGATTTTTTGCGATTTTTTCTTTATCTTGCAATGGTTCACCCCAGCACGAATCTATTACCGAAAACAGCAACTCGATAGCTCATCTCCTTCATACCCAAAACCGTGACAGGAAATTGGCAACGACGACGTCGACGACGACGTCGACGACAACTCGATAGCAATAGGGCTTTTCTAAAAAAAATCCCTAAAAATCCGCAACGATCCGCAAAAATCCGGAACGCACAGGTAGATTTCGTGAAGCACGTTTAATTTTTTTTTCTCGAAAACGGTAACTTTTAGCGAAAAACTTTTCAGACATTTATTTTAGACTTAAAAATGGCCTATCGATTAAAAATGTTTCTCACCACAAGAATGTTCACCGGTTAGAAGTTATGATTTTTTTTTTCCCGAAAAAATTTGGTTTTCTCCCCCTTCACTTTTAGTTAAAGTTTTAATCTTATAGGTTTATAATTATAAGTTGTTGGTATTCATGTATACTATGGGATAAAATTAGAACGGTTCGAATATCTTTAATGGAACGTGAAATTTTGAGGAAAAACTGATTTCACAAACAGTGAGGCCCTACCGTCCTCTTAGGCCGGATTCCACCCGTTCACGAACTTAAACTAAGTTTACACCCAAGCAATTTTTGACCGCAGTTTGAAAGCGATCGGGGCAAAAATGCGACCGTGAGAGTGCCGCAAATTTTGGAAAGTGGAACCATACATACATATGTATGTATGGTTCCACTTTTTGACCAGTGGTCATTTCGGACTCAGGGGGTCATAACTAGACCTCCTATAAAGATTTTTTTTTTAAATTCGACAGTAGTCAAGAAACCAATAGGTAGATCGATTTCATCGAAATCTACCTTTTTTTTTTTTTATCGTGCGGAAATCCCTTCGGATACCCTCCCGCGTGCCAGCGGGGGCGGTTATGTCGGGCTTGAACCGACTAAAACCGCACGCCGTCTCGGGTCTACAGACAGCCGGGGTGTAAGGTTGCCCATAGAGCATATCCCTCGCACCCCGACTGACCCTGGGCCATCTCCGGTTTCGAGATGGCCCCCTCGGGTTTGGGAACCACGGTGTCCCCGTCTTGCCCCGGTTTGGGGGAGGGGCGCTAGTCGCCCCACCGTCCCGAGTCGCCCACCGTCCCGCGGCGTATTTTACCTTATATTATGCTAATGTGTGCGTGGCAGCGTGGCCTACATGGCGCCCGGCGGGCGATCACACATCTAAACCGGCTGCGGCCCATTTCTATGAAGATAACCTACTAGTTATACTGTGGTTCTGGTTTATAAGCCATTGGGTAAGAATATCTTAGTGAAGCCTTTACACACGTTTTGTTTCTTACTCTCCAATAATTATTTTGTATTTCTTTAGTTTTGGCATAAATCGTGTTATCAGAACCTCACCCTTAAAGTAAGTGTCGGTGTCTGTAAGATATGAAATTAAGCTGTCAAGTTAACGACAACTTTAAAGCCGCACCTGATTTTTCCTTTGAAGTATTGAATCTAACTGGCTCTTTAAAGTTCATATTTTATTTAACTAGCTGATGTCAACTAAGAATGTATCTACGAATTAAAGTTGCAGGGTATTATTATATAGCCAGTTTGAAACTCTTTTAACTTATTGTTAAATATGGTGATAATTGGACCGGGATAGTTCGAACTTTTCACTTAAGAAACCATTTGGAAGAGATCATTTGGACGGAATGAGGGAGAGAGGGAGATCCGTTCCGACCAGATCGGATGGATGGATGATCAAATCGAATTGGATTGGTACGGATCGGGTCGGATCGGATGGATGGATGTATGGATAAATGGATGAATGATCGGATCGGATCGTATCGAAAAGCGTGAAACTCGCGTCATCTTACTGATCACACGCTTCCTTACTTAGATGCCACTTCTATCGGCAGTCTCCATCAGGCAGTCTTTATCGTACGACAAATTCGACATCATACATCATCAATTTTATAATTTTTTTTACTCCTTGTCCTTTGAATATATTTTTATTTATTTATTTATTTATTTATTATCTCTTCTACATCTATCTTTACAGGTACACCCTAATACAACAGAGTAGGTAATCTAATTAGGTTTATACTATATATCTATCCCTATCTGTAACATATAATATACATTACTGTGTCTGTAAACTCACTCTGAGAGCAACAAAACAGGTCAACACTTTGCGAAACGGCGTTGAGCGTCCGGAGAGCCCGCGTCAGCGGCGCTTCCTTCAGCAGGTTAGTGCGCCCGCTCGGCAACTGAAGCAGCTGCGGTCTCCGGCGCCTACCCACGTACCCATCCGGAACGAATATATTAATTCGCACCAGTATATCCGGATTTTGGACCTTTCCACGCATAACCTTAAATAGGTATATGGCCAATGCTAGCTCCCTCCTTACCCTCAACTCATTATATCCAACCATACCTAATATAAATAGTGTTGGATACAATAAAGGATAAAAAGGGTAAACTCCATAATATTTTAAATATAGGTATCTCACATATTTGTTTTGAACGCGCTCCAACATGAGATTATATTTAATTTCATCTGGACTCCAGATGACCGCATTGCATTCTAACTGACTTCTAACTAATGTATTATATAATGTGATTATTGCTCTGATGCTTGTAAATTCCTTAACTGTTCGTAATAAAAATCCCAAATTTCTAAATGCTTTTTTACAAATCTTAACGATGTGATCACGAAACGTCAGCCTCATGTCGAATTGAACTCCCAGATCACGCACTTCTGTAACCCGAGCCATTGGGTCTCCTTCTATGTTGTAGCTGTGTAGTACTGGAGCATGCGCGCGAGAGAATGTCATTGCAACACATTTTGAGGTATTAAACTGCAGACGAAATCGAAATCGAATAATGTCAACATCCATGACGGGACTTAAACCCGACTGTTACCCCCATTCTAGGAGTAACACCCTGACTTACTGATCTACTTGAACCTATCCGGAATTTTCGTCTAAGAGTTTCTTCAACGTTGGAGTTATCTACCGAAAATTCTTGTCGTCCATGTCATTTGCGAGACTGCCTCCTTATGGTGTGTTGCACCTAATATTAAAAGTGTGAAAGTTTGTGAAGATATTTGGATGTTTGTTACTCAATTACGCTCAAACGGCTGAACGAGATAAAAGTAGCCTATGTGTTTTCTATCTTTGTATGAAATTTCAGCCAGATCCGGTCGGCCAGTATTAATGATTGATATGCAAACATCTTTACAAACTTTCACATGTATAATATTTAGAGGATAGTAGGAAGTAGGATAGCAAAAAGTGTAAAAGGCGTTATAATGCTAGTTAATACGTTATTTTTTTAATATTTAGGACACGTCAATTTGACATCACCTCGCCTGATGGTAAGTTGAAGGTAAAGTCTCAGGAAAGAGGGTCACCATTACATACACGTACCATGTTAATAATGGTGGCACTCAGCTTGACGGCCTCATTAAAAGAGAATTGTCGTCGCAGCACCGCGTGACGCCCACCGGTCCCACTAGTGCTGCGACCACAATCCCCCTGCCCGGCTATATATGCACTTGCTGACCCCCGAACGGAATCAAATCGAAATTGGATTACTATGGAAGGTTTTTCGCAATCGTGCACGGTGGTACCCACAAGGCCGAATTTTGTGACAAATTTGTGTCATCCAATTTCTACCACCAGTAAGTAATTTATTTATTTACGTGCGGAAATCCCCCTCGGATATTCCTTCGGAGCGGGGGTCGTTATGTCGGGCTTGAACCGACTAAAACCATACGCCGTCTCGGGTCTTCAGACGCGCCGGGCCAGGACGCCCATAAAGCATTTCCCTCGCACCCCGAAATGCTAGTTACTACCTTAAAATAAATACGCACAAGTATAAAGAAACCTCGAAAGAGTGAACCCCAATTCTACATTCCAGAATTCAATCTTATAATAAATTTAAAACTCAACTTCGTATACTACTTAATATGATTTGTCCGACCTATCCAGAAAGGGGTAATCAAAACGCCCTCTGCTAACGTATGCATAGCTAAATTATAGCTGGCTGCGGCTACTCAACCCTCGAAATGAAGGGCTTTCTTAGAATGTTGTACTAAGTACTTTAAAGTTAATTTGTATTTTGATTACTCTATGTCAAGAAGGTGCAAAGTAAAGTTGGAAGTACACGCGTTAGGCATTTTAAAATTAATCTAAGTATATTTTTTACAAGCTTTTTTTAACTTGTTCTATTAGTTTGCTAATTAGAATGGGTGCAATCTTGGAAGCCCAATAAGCACCACTTCCTGACGATAGGTTGGACTCAAATTTGGTATACTTGCTTCGGTGTATACTTACATAAGATATATAAAAATTCACGGTTTTCGAATTTTTTCCTTCATCTGTACTATAAGACGTTAATAAGATTCTAAGTACCCTGTAGGTTGTGATTCCCGTGCGAGTTTCGAAAATTTGCGGAAATTTGCGGCATTAACGGCTGTATCTTTTCATTGCTTTGGCTTAGAAGTTTGATTTTTTCACAGCTCCAAGGGACAGTAGACCTGAGTATTAGATATAAATTTCAGTTTGATACCTCCACGCGTTTTTGAGAAAAAGGGATTTGACAGACGGACGGACGGACAACGAAGTAATCCTATAAGGGTTCCGTTATTTCCTTTAGAGGTACAAAACCCAAAAAAAATTATATTAGAAACCTCAATATTCTTTATCAAGGTTTTGATAAAAAAAAAATAGAGTTTCAGTTCTAAGTATAAAAAAATAGAAAAAATTATATAAATTTTGGGGGTACCCCCGCCACAATTTATTGTTTTTTTTCTATTTTTGTGTGGAAATCTTCATGCGGTTCATATAATACATCTACTTACCAAGTTTCAACAGCATAGTTATTATAGTATCGGAAAAAAAGTGGCTGTGACATAGGGACGTACAACAGACAGACATGACGAATCTATAAGGGTTCCGTTTCTTGCCATTTGGCTACGGAACCCTAAAAATTGAAATCGATTGACAAACAGACGAGAAAAAATTAGCGTTTTACCATATTATATACCATATTATAAATATCTGCAATATTTCGTAAACATGGAAGTTTTTTTTTATTATAAAATCTCGGATAACAGATATCATCACTATTTATTATTTTAAGTTATCTAATTTCATTCATATACATACATACATACATACATACATAAACTCACGCCTATATCCCCGCACGGGTAGGCAGAGGTGCTAGCACGCACATTTTGCCAGTTTATGCTTTAGGTCCCAATGTAATAGGTGGCGAGCCTATTGCCATTAACCGAGCACTTATAAACCTGCGATAAATACACACATAACTTCGCAAAGCATCGAAAAGTCATTGGTGTGTGCCATGTTAAAACCTGGGATCGAACCCGAGACCTCGTCTCAGCAGTCCATTACCCATACCACTAGGCTACCGCGGCATTCATATATTAATATATTTTTAATATTTACCTATATAATAAAATAGTTCACCTTCAGAAGTCTGTAATGCAAATCAATGTTCAAATTAAATATTTATTGGTATCACAAAATATTTTCTGTCTAATTGTAATTTTAAAATAAAAGCTTGTTAAAAAATACATATGAGTGTATGTATGATACTTACAACTAAATAACATTTTTTTTATTATAATATGATATTGTCATGTTAATATAATATGCTTAGAAGCTCAACTGTCGTAGAGATCGATTAATTATTTCAAAACGAAATGTTCGAGTTTATGTCCGACTGCCATAAATATATTTTCCACTGTACACGGATTTGCTGAAAAATAAATAGGAATGTTATTAATCATCAAATACGCTTAGATAGCCGGTGGTACTATTGGGCGAGGTTCTGAAGTCAATTTCTAGGTCGAGCAAAGTAGTATTGGTTTTACCTGTTAGGAAATTCTTTGCAGGGAAACTCAGAGTCTCAAAAATTGTCTGTTAGGCATCAATAGATGTATGTGAAACCGATGTATATGAGTATGTATAAAAAGTAGTTTTCATTACTCATACTCTGAAAGTAGGTCTGAAGTTGCCTGAGGAGCGGGATGAAAGTAATACTTTTCATCCCTAGGGAGAATCGCTTTCAACTGACAGCTGTCAAATTATTAAAAAAAAACTAATTCTATTTTCACATTTTTAATGTACCAACCTGTACCAACTTTCTATACAGCCACTCAATTACAGCGCGATGTAAAATTGAAATAAAATAAAGTTAAGTATTGATTAAAGAATATGTATTTTTTAAATAACTTTACTTAAGTTTAGTTACATTTCCTTAAAATAACATAGATTTGGGCAAAATATTTACCATTTTTTCAATGATGAAAATGAAAAATAATGGCTGAATAGCAGTCAGCTGGCCGACCACAGAAAAAAAAAACAAACAAAATAGGCGGAAAAGTGGCAATTTGATCTTCATTTGTTTTTCGATTTGAAGGTTTTACCTACTCATTTTTACTCATTTTTTCTTTAGCTAATTCATGTTTTTATTGTTACTTTCCTTGTATTCGTAATGAAAAGCACAGTGTTTACCTCGGGTTAAAGACTTATTTAGTCCCTACAACTATTGGCCAAACCTCGTCTCGGGACTAAATAAGTTACTTTCACACCTAGGGTAACAATGTACTGGCCCGATGACTCCTGCAGGAGACTCTACGCGGGGATCGTGCGGTCCATGGCCCTGTATGGGTGCCCAATATGGGCGGAGGCCCTGAGGACCAGAACTGTGCAGATGCTGCGCGCTCCGCAGCGAGTTCTGGCCATCAGGGTCATCCGAGGGTACCGCACGATCTCCTTCGAGGCGGCGAGTCTCCTTGCCGGAACTCCGCCATGGGACCTGGAAGCGAGAGCCCTTTCGGAACTGTACCAGTGGCGAAAGGAGGCGCGGGAGCAGGGATGGAACCCTGAGCCTCGAGAAATCGAGGCCGTGCAGTCCCAGCTCCGCCAGGCCATCGTGGTGGAGTGGAAGGAACGACTTGGGCAACCAAGCGCAGGGCACGCCGCAATAGCGGCGGTAAGGCCCATCATGGAGGATTGGCTGGAGAGGCAACACGGAAGCCTCTCCTACCGACTGACGCAGGTGATCTCCGGGAAGGGGTGCTTCGGGGACCACCTGCATCGGATCAGGAAGGAGCCAACGCCTGAGTGTCATCACTGCGACGCGAGCGAGGACTCAGGGTTGCACACGCTGGCGGACTGCCCGGCGTGGGAGGCGCCGAGGCGTGACCTCGTGGCAGCCATCGGGGTGGGAGTCCTCTCGCTCGGCAGCATGATTGCGGCAATGGTGCGGAGCGCGAGCGCGTGGGCCGCCGCCGCCTCCTTCTGCGAGCATGTAATGCTCTCGAAGGAGGTGGCGGAGCGCGCCCGGGAGAGACTTAGAACTCTCCCGGTCCGCCGAGCCCGCAACTTGCTCGCCGCGCGTTGCAGGCAACTCAGGCGCCGGAGGTCGCTTAACGACCTCCGTCCTCCATGAGCGCAGGCCTGGGGGTGGCGGGTGAGGCCACCTGTCACCCCAGCAGAAGCAGGCCGGGACGGTGGGGCGACTAGCGCCCCTCCCCCAAACCGGGGCAAGACGGGGACACCGTGGTTCCCAAACCCGAGGGGGCCATCTCGAAACTGGAGATGGCCCAGGGTCAGTCGGGGTGCGAGGGAAATGCTCTATGGGCAACCTTACACCCCGGCGTCTGTAGACCCGAGACGGCGTGCGGTTTTAGTCGGTTCAAGCCCGACATAACCGCGCCCGCTGGCACGCGGGGGGTATCCGAAGGGATTTCCGCACGATAAAAAAAAAAAAAAAAAGGGTAACAATGTACTATTTATTTCGTGTGTATAAGAGCAATAAACAAAAGCAAATGAGCTCCAACTCGATAGGTTTCTCTTGTTTAGTTTAGTAGTTCCTATGGCCATCTTCCAATTCCATTACCAAACCAGCTCCACGTAACCATTCTACCGCATTGTCATACAAACAAAGCGTGTACGCAGAATTTCATCTGAATCAGTTGAAGATAACTGCTTTAAAATTCAGTTTTGACCCGAACATACATACATATACAGCAAGTTAAACGAATGCTTGTCAAAATAAACTTACGTATGTCTATCCATTGATCTTCGTAGCCTGCATCCAGTCGAGCAGCTCTTACAGCTTCTCTTAGAGCGTGAGTCAGGACTACTGCAAGGCATAACGCAGGTTCACCAGTAGCTAAAAAGTTGCATAATGGTAATGGTTAAAAAACTAAATTAAACATTTTAACTAGTAAAAATGAAGCTGCTTCCGGGCTGTTTGGCCGTGTTCCATATGAAACTTGTGTTTCAAACGTTTCGTCGATCCCTGCGGTCGACATCTTCAGTGGTACAGGTCCACGGCCAAACAGCCCGGAAGCAGTATATTCTACAAACAACGCCGGCCGTGTAAGCCTAAAGAACATTGAAACCTTTATATAAGCTATTTTTACTTGTATCTACATCAAAGCGCCTATCCACTCAGAGTATCAGCCCTACAAAAAAATATATAACAACTGACTGCTTATAATATTTTTTTGTTCATTGGTGTGTTTAGGTCACAAACTAAAATGACCATCGTTCTATTTTATTTTACAATATTGTCAGCCGTAACCAGTCAAATGTTTTAAAATCATTGTTAAGACCAGCGCTACACTGTACATGCTGTGTTTTATATTATACTAGGTGTACCCTGCGGCTTCGCCCGTGGCATACTTCGCCCCCGTGGCTCCCATTTGTCAGATACATGCCCGTTATTTATCAGTTCTACAATAATGTATGGGTATTGACCCAATTTGTTGACATTTATGATTACTGCTTCGCTCTCCTGGGTAGTAGCGTAATGATATATATATAGCCTATAGTCTACCTAGATAAATGGGCTATCTAACACAAAAAGAATTTTGAAATTCTAACTAGTAGTTCCTGAGATTAGCGCGTTCAACCGAACAAACAACCAAATTCTTCAGCTTTATAATATTAAAAAAAGCGGCCAAGTGCGAGTCGGACTCGCCCATTAAGGGTTCCGTAGCAGCAAGTAACATAATAATGTTTTTTTAAATATTTGAGTTGATTGAATGAAAATTAAATTGCGGTTTACGATTTATGACGTATTAAAAAAAACTACTTACTAGATCTCGTTCAAACCAATTATCGTTAGAAGTTTACATGGTAATGTACATCATATATTTTTTTTAGTTTTATCATTCTCTTATTTTAGAAGTTACAGGGGGGGGGGACACATTTTACCACTTTGGGAGTGTTTCCCGCGCAAACTATTCAGTTTAGAAAAAAATGATACCAGAAACCTCAATATCATTTTTGAAGAGCTATCCATAGATACCTCACACAAAAGGCTTCGATGAAAAAAAAAATTTTGATTTTCAGTTCCAAGTATGGGGACCCCCAAAATTTCTTGTTTTTTTTCTATTTCTGTGTGAAAATCTTAATGCGGTTCACAGAATACATCTACTTACCAAGTTTCAACAGCATAGTTCTTACAGTTTCGGAAAAAAGTGGCTGTGACATACGGACGGACAGACAGACAGACATGACGAATCTATAAGGTTTCCGTTTTTTGCCATTTGGCAACGGAACCCTAAAAAGTATAGATTCAAAATCACTCCATCCAAATTATAATCAACTGTCCCTGGGTAAAACTTTAGCTAGTACGTGAACGTTTCTCGATCCATCAATCAACAACTTCTCCAGAGCGATCAACTACTGGATCAAGGTTATCGAAAAATTTGATGGGATCTTTCATTCTTATTTAACCTAGGGAGATGCTTTTCGTACGCACTCCCCTCTTGCCAAGGTACATGACAATTTGGTAGTGTCGGTATACGAAACTGGACATTAGTGTGCGTAAAACTGTTATTGTGTGCTAAACTTGTGTACCTTTTTTTTTTTTTTTTTTTTTTTATCGTGCGGAAATCCCTTCGGATACCCCCCCCGCCGGCCAGCGGGGGCGGTTATGTCGGGCTTGCACCGACTAAAACCGCACGCCGTCTCGGGTCTTCAGACGCCGGGGTGTAAGGTTACCCATAGAGCATATCCCTCGCACCCCGGCTGACCCTGGGCCATCTCACCACTAACAGCATCGCTCATCCTGTCTCCTCTGAAAGCAGAGGAGTACGGAGAGCGATGTGTTCTCGCCACGTTGGGTATTGGCCGACGATCAATGCCAACCCTATGAAGGGGTGAAGGGGAAGCCATTGACCGCCGCCCAGGGTGTACCGGCCGCTCCGATTCCGTTCCCCCCGGACTGCAGCGGGATCGGAATCGGAGCGACACTCGAGGAGGTTACCCAACACACACCCCGCTAAACTTGTGTACCTCGTCCCCGAAAAGGGCGGGGTAGTAATTACAAAAAAAAAAATTCTTCGCGCCGCCGGCAGTTAAGGCATCTCCTGTTTTAAATAGTCAAAGGATCGAATAGACTACGTTTTACTTGTAAATAAATTTTACAACTAGAATTTAATACTAAAGTTATTTGAAAGTAATTTTTGTAGCTACAAAGATCTGGATAATGTCCTTCAGGAATGTTAAAGAGGCAATATATGATTAATAATGAATTATATTTTTACCTTTAGATTGTAAAACACCAAATGGGTTTTTGGAATTTCTTCGGAAGTAGACTCTGAAATCTGCCGGAATATCCTTAATCCCCGGTGGTTTGTAAGTCCAAGTCCGATCAGTGAGCAGTTTTCCATTATCAGGGTCATAAATTATTTTCTCTGAGGTCCAATAACCGATACCCATCACAAAAGCTCCTTCAATCTTAAAAATTAAACATTTAACATAACGTATACAACAGTGGTAATAGTGAACCATATACATTTAGTTTTTTTAGAATACTCACTTGACCAACATCGATCTTTGGACTTAAACTTCTTCCAGTATCCTCAAGTAAATCAACTCTCCTTATATCATGGTTCCCTGTTAATATATCTACTTCAATTTCTAAGGCACAAACACCATAAATATCGTATGGCTTAATACCATCTTTGTTTGAACACATGTATGAGGCCTGCAAATCTACGTCCGCCTGAAATGCGGTCTTCACGAGGTCTTCCCAAGATGGATTGTTCATCATTTCTTTTATAGGAGCTAGTCGTTCAAGAATGATTTCACAGGCTTTCATAGTGGCGAAAGCTACACATTCACTACCAATACTGGCACCTGTTGCCATCATATTTGGTGAAGTGATACTTGAACTTGGTTTCACACAAATTTTCTCAACTGGTATACCAAACATATAGGCACAAACTTGAGTAGCTTTTGTATTGATGCCTTGTCCCATTTCTACTCCACCATGAGTAATTACAACTGATCCATCCGCATGATAGATTGATATAAGAGAATTAAAAGGTCCTAAATAAAACAATTCATACGTCATGGGTATGATTTTCAGGGCTCTTTTTCTCCACCGATTTTGATCATTAAATGCTTGTACATCTTTCATTCTTTCATCGTAATTAGAATCTTTTATTAACTGATCAATCAGTTCCGGGATTGGATTGTTTTCCTTGGACATGTTTATCAGCCTTACTTGAAGTGGATCTTTCCCAATATTAAACGCGATCTTTTCCATGATACATTCTATCATTGCTACACCCTCAGTCGAGGCTAAAAATAAAAGGCTTATTTTATACTACAATAAAAACCTAATGTTAGACCAGACCATGGCCAGAATCTGTGATCGCACTTTATTTCCTAACGCTAACTGAGGCCTTGGTTTAAAATAAATATTCTAGGACATTCTATACATAACGTATCTTCTACCTAAGGTAAGCATAGCTTAACTAGCTTGTGTTTAGGGTTCTAGAATGCAGATAAACATACATAGATTTTATTTGTTAATACACAGGTACATATTATACATAGTAACATCCAGACCAATGCGAATATACATATTCAAGCATACAAATCGAATCCGCGACATCTGACTTAGCAGTTGAACGTTCTACCGCTACGCTATAGAGTTCGTCCAACGTTTTAGTTAATTTATACCAGTAGTAGTAAAAGTATGTGGACCAATGTCATTAGCAGGGTCAATATTAAATCTACGTACCTGGTGCTCTACACCACGTATTAGAAGGCGTGTCTGTAAGAACACTATTTGCTTCAATGTACCACCTCTTTGTATTGTAACAGTTATGGAAATGGTTAACAGTAATCGGAGTAATGACTTCGTTAAGACCACATCCATTGTCTTGGTAAAAAATGTTCTTTAGATACTGGATTTCTCCTTCGTTGTTCACACCAACCTAGAACGTCAAAAGTGAATCAGACTTTCTATTCTATGGAGACTAACTATACTTCTATACTAATACTATAACGAGAGAGGCGGAATTTTGTGAGTTTATTTATATGTACAAGGAATCTTAGGAATCACTGCATTTATAGGAAAAATTCTGTCACCATTTGATAGGTACATTATCCCCGATGGACATAGGCTGTATATTATGTGTAAATTATGACGGTTTGAGTAAAAAAAACTCATATAAAGCGAAGCGAAGGCGGATAGCTAGTGTTTATTTATTTATTTATTTATGGAGGTCCAGCAGCTTATTCAACTAGAGTAGTACATTAAATTATATATTATTAAGCCAATTATAGGTCCTTGAGTATAGAAATACATTTGCAGTTGCGTACATTAAAAATAGTTTACGAGATATGATACAATTATCTGGTTACATTTTCAATATCTGTATTACTCTGCTATATTAGTAACAACTCAATTCATAAAATACACTAAGGTTGGATTAAGTGTTTAATGTCAAACTTGGATTTCTCTTCCCCACTGCGAGTACCTGTATTATTAATTTCATTCATTATTTTCTTAGCATTTTTCCCGGTTGCATTCCAGACTTTCACTTCGGAGCCCGCTTACATCTTCTCTCCCATTAATATAGCTTATGCAGTTTTTTAGGCGCGATTACCGTCTGACCTGCCAACCCTGAGAGGAAACCCTGCGCCAGAGCCGAGTCCGTCAATCGGCAGGTATAGTCTTGCATGTGAAGTGGGTTTGGCCCGAAAGTCTTGTTGGGGCCCCATTTTAATTTTATTATTAAATCTGATGACAATATTGTGAACAATGTCACCACAGTTGCGAATTACGTTGGGTCACTACCCAATGACTAGAAGTTTATTTGGAATGTGAGAAAGGTTGACCCTAATAAATTGTGAACTCGCGTGCTCACAATGTCCTATGCAAAGTGATATATTACGTTCATTGCGGGTAGTAACGGAATGAGGTTATTATTTACCCCCCTCGCATTCCGTGTTGAGAGAATTAATTCAAATTCTAATTGTTATTTAAGATCACACATGAGTCTTTAATTTCCTGATATAAAATATAAAAATATACAATTAATAAATAAATATAAATATACAATAATAAATAAAGAACTGATTACTAAGGTGTAGAAGAACTCCCAAGAAAAAATGCATACCCTGACGGAAAATGCAAGCATTGTTACAATCGAGATTGGTTCTCCGAAGAAGATAATTTACAAAACAGAAGCAGTTTAGCGGCTATTTAGTCGATTAGTAATGACTAATTACCTCAAAATTGCAGCTGGTAGGTAAACGTTTCCCAATAATTTTCATATTTGTTTCTAAAGGTAGAATGAATCTACAGGTGGTTCCATGTAAATGAGTTACTAAGGCCGCAGCACACGCAACCTGGGTAGACCGTGTTATTTTCCCTCCATATCCTCCACCCACTCTTCGAACAACGACGGTAATGCTAAAATATTAGTCAACATTAAACGTCAGGATAAAAAAGCGGCCAAGTGCGAGTCGGACTCGCTCATGAAGGGTTCCGAAGCAGCAAGTAACATAATAATGTTTTTTAAATTTTTATATTTGAGTTAATTGAATGAAAGGTAAATTGCGGTTTACGATTTATGACGTATTAAAAAAAACTACTTACTAGATCTCGTTCAAACCAATTTTCGATGGAAGTTTACCGATTATTCCGAACCTGACCCGGTCGCGGGTTAGGTTAGAAACTTGAAAAAAGATGTAATATTTGTTCAGAACATAACCCTCTTCTTAACCTGACCCGACGTCTCGTTCCTATCATAACCCGAATTGCGCAGATACGTTTAATTACTTGCCTATATATTTAATGAAACAGCTTAGGAAATGACTTATTTCTGAATGGTTATAAAAAATATAACCACGAAGGCTTAATGCGGGAGCAACCTAACCTATCCTATCCAAGTCGGATACTAAATATTAAATACTGATTTGACCCATATGTACTTTTTGTTTTGAGAAAGATTAGAGAGAATGACCAGTCTGCGCAATTCGGGTTATGATAGGAACGACGGCGACGTCGTGTCAGGTTAGACGTCGTCGGGTCAGGTTAGGAAGAGGGTTACGTTCGGAACAACCATTTTTTTTTTTTATTAAAAAGAATATTAGCAACCGAAATTACTAATATTGCCCCTAACCCCTCCAGCTAAGCTAAATTGCTTGTGTTAGGATTGGGTTCACGTCGGTAGTGTAATGGCCAGGATTCGAACCCGGGACCTCTCGATCGTAAGGTCGACTCCTTAACCACTAAGCTACCGACGCTTAACCATTACATTTTATTTCAAGTTTCTAACCTAACCCGCGACCCGGTTAGGTTTTCAGGTCAATAATCAAAGTTTACATGGTACAAAACATTTTTTTTTAGTTTCATCATTCTCTTATTTTAGAAGTTACAGGGGGGAGGGCACTTATTTTACCACTTTGGAAGTGTCTCTCGCGCAAACTATTCAGTTTAGAATAAAATGATATTAGAAACGTCAATATCATTTTTGAAGACCTATCCATAAATATCACACACTGGTTTTGATGAAAAAAGTATGTGGTTGTTGTACCCCCAAATATTTTTTTCTTGTGTGAAAATCTTAATGCGGTTCACAGAATACATCTACTTACCAAGTTTCAACAGCATGGTTCTTATAGTTTCGAAAAAAGTGCATACTCTGTCATGTGTCATGTCACTGTGTCATGTCTGTCTGTCTGTCCGTCCGACAGACAGACAGACATGACGAATCTATAAGGGTTCCGTTTTATACCATTTGGCAACGGAACCCTAAAAATGGTAGTATAATTTAGAGTGTCTAGTGTTGGACTTTAGATTGAAAGATCACGTGTTAAAACCTCGGCCATTACGCTTCCGACGTGAAGTCACTCGTAATACAATCTGGTTAACAAGGATACAGGTACACCTTAGAAATTCTGCTAACTATTTGGTAGTACGATGAAGTTATTAAAAAAAAAGAAACATACCTGTTAACAGGAACATTTAGAGATTGAGCAATGGCAACATTAGTCACATCAAGCCACTGTGTTGAAGAAAATACTTCTAGTCCGTTTTCAGTTGGCCTCACAATACAAGTCTGTGGTTCCATGTAAAAGTGATGCTGAGATTCTAACTTTAGTTCACCAATGATAATATGTTTTACATCCTTACCGACTTCTTCTGGATTAACAGTCTTATCATTAGATATTCTTTTGTCTTTTTCAGGCGAATTCAAAACATCATCAATTGTAATCAAAGGTTTGGTCTTACTTATATACTTATACAGTATTTTCACTAACTTTGCAGCTTTATTTGCATCTTTTTCTCTCGTTGCGACAATTATTCCTACGGGATCACCATAAAATTTTACTTGCTTCGAACACAAGATTTCTTCATTAACATTTATTGCAGGACAATTAACTGGTGTGAAGGAGTTTTCACCTGGAAAATCTTTTGCTGAATAAAAAGCAACTACACCTGGGACTTTCTGAAAAACAAAATCAATGCGTCTTTACAATGATTCACATAGTTACAGCCTCCAAAATTATATGAATACCAATCGATAAATTTAATACATTAAAAATACTCACAAATGCTTCCGTTGTATCAAAATCACTTATAATACTGCCCGGCCTGATATCCGCTGTTACAAATGCTGCAAATACTTCATTCGGTTGCCTTGGTAGATCATTGGAGAATGTGGCTTCACCTGTACATTGTACCAAAGCTTCTAATTTAGGTATGGGCTTGTTCAGAGGCCATACACTTTTATCAGTGTCAAATGTTTCGGTTCCATGAGATATCTTTCTTTTTAGAACTTCTCCTCCAGATCTATATTTTTTAGATATTTTATCATCGGGACAAAGACTTAAAATTGCCTGTAAAAAGTGTGATGTGACGTTGAAGACAGAGTTGCATTAGTCAGAGATCGAATATTCATTCCATTAAAAAAAATATTCTTCTTATACAAAATGGATTTACATTACTACAATCTTTGTACTTAATACACATTAAGCAATCCTTGGAGTATAAAATAATTATATAAATAAATATAGTAATCACAACGATTTATAAAATTAAACTAACTTTATATATCAAGATAAGGGTTAAGTTGATGTCCTTAAGACATCAACTTAACTAAGAATGTTGCACAAGCTGGATTATAGGCACTCACATAGCTTCCCCCAAACCGGGGCAAGACGGGGACACCGTGGTTCCCAAACCCGAGGGGGCCATGTCGAAACCGGAGATGGCCCAGGGTCAGTCGGGGGCGAGGGATATGCTCTATGCAACCTTATACCCCGGCGTCTGTAGATCCGAGACGGCGTGCGGTTTTAGTCAGTTCAAGCCCGACGCTCTCATAGCATTTTTATCATTTATATTGATAGTATTTATGTTATTACTATAATCATTGACTGTTTAATATTTGGTAAAAAGTACTTACTTTATAATACAAAGCAGTTGCTAGCGCTTTCCTGTAAGCTGCCGAGGGTTCAGTAGGTGCTTCTTCAGCTTGTATTTCGTTATTCAATGTTTTTAATGCTAATTGTAATGTTTCATTAGTGAAAGGATCTTTTCCAACTAAAATTTCTTCCGTTTTGGCAGCATGTATAAATTTGGGCGATATACTACCATATACAATAGTGGCTTTTTCCAGAAACTTAGAATTTTGTTTGAATTTAAATAGAAATCCAGCATTAACCACAGCGTGGGCGTTTTGAGATCTTGGCATTATCTAAAAATATAATTTTAGTGCTGTAGTGACAGAGCAGTAATACTACATGGTGAATAACTTTTATGTATAAAATTGGCTGAATAAATTTTCATGAGTGTTTAAATAGATCCCTGGATGGTTTAATTTTTTTATTTTTTGGTCCAGTAGGTGGCACTATAATGGGGTTTTAGGATGTTTTAGGTATTAAACATATGACTGCATCTTCTTTTTTAAATTAGACAGGCTAACTTCTGTGTATATGGGGCTCCACTAAGTCCTTCAGAGCCCAAGCCAACCTTATCTGTAAACCGGTATCCTGTTGATTGACGGATGTCTCTGGTGCAGGGTTTTCTCTTGAGATGGGGTGTCAGACGGCAGTCAAGAAGGTGAAGATGAACCAAATCATGGAAATGAAGAGTAGGATAGCGGTCCTCGGGCCTTGCAAGCATTGGAAAAAAAAAACTTTGGATGTAACTGAGATTCGCGATAAGTAATAACACTAAAATGATGAAAAGTTATTATGACATTTCATGAAATACCTTGTAAGTCTTGATCCAATTGCTGTTCGAAGATAAAGGAGGTAACATAACGTTCACAATTATTTTTTGCTTCATATCTGCTTTCAAGAAATCAGGAAACGTTATAGTTTTCTTGGTAGTACAACTTTCAGCTAAAATATATTATACAGAGTAGAAACGTTAGGTGTTTTCAGACGATTATATCGTCAATTTTATAAGTATTATAAAATATTAAACTAATTTAAACTCTAATTACATAAAAAAGGAAAAGTAAGTTAAAAAAGAAGTGTTATGTGTTCAGTATTTGTACTTCTGGGCTAACATACATTTACTATGGCACATACTAAAGTATCAATGAATAGCCTTCATTGATACTTTATTAAGTGTATTAAAGATTTTTGATTTTTTTAAATACATAATGGAGTACTAGTAATTTGGTAGACTTGCCCTAGAATAGAAAGAAAAAGTACTCCACTGTGTACTAAAAAATATTTTAGGATTTTTTTTGAGTAGACTTAATCTAAGTGGGCATCAAACTAGTGATAATATCGTGCCCTAGTCAATGTGGTCGTATAGGAGCTGCAAAAATACAAATTGTGAACACATACCGATGTTATATAACTGTTTTTTTATTTGTTGTTGTTTTTACTGATGTACATAATTATTAAAATAAGTGATTAAGCATGCGTTTACCAATTGTTATCATTCCTCCGACAGTCTCAAACAAAAGGAATAAATCCGACTGGAAGTCATTGTTTACATGCTTCAAAAATAAATTTCCACCGATGGTACCAATCTTTAAAAAAAAACGCTTTTACATATTTGCAAGATATAAAATTTCTCATAAATTACACAAAAATTTGAATGACTTACATTCCTAACGGGTATATGTGCAACCAAATCCATGTGATCATAAAAAAATTTCAAGTACAAGAAATTTTCATTCTGGGATGATACTTGGTGGAATAATTCCATCATTTCTGAAAGAGGCATACCAGCTCCAAGTATCAGGTTGACATCGAACGTATGACCTTTTAACTCGACCACGTTGAAAATATCAATAATATTTTGGGGATACTCTTGAATGTGATAGACTCCTGAAACAAAATGCAGTGCGGAGTGATTAAACGTTGTCACATCATTTTCGACAGTATGGATAGATCGACAAGGCTATTGGATAAGTTCAAGATAGGCTATGCTTAACGACCTTCATTCTCCATGCTTGCAGGCCTGGGGGTGGCAGATGAGTCCGCCTGTCACCCCAGCAAAAGCAGGCTGGGACGGCGGGGTGACTAGCGCCCTTTCCCCAAACCGGAGAACCACGGTGTCCCCACCGTGGTTCCCAAACCCGAGATGGCCCAGTGTCAGTCGGGGTGCGAGGGAAATGCTTTATGGGCAACCTTACACTCCGGCGTCTAAGACCCGAGACGGCATGGCTTTAGTCGGTTCAAGCCCAACATAACCGCCCTCGCTGGCCGGCGAGGTGGTATCCAAGGGGATTTCCGCACGAATAAAAAGGTACAAGGTAAGAATAGCAACTGTATAGTTCTTATTGACCGCGAAAATATGAACTGTAGTAGTAGGTAGTATAGATGAAAATATTATTTAAATGAGAGGAGTGTTATAGTAGATAGGCAAAACATTACCAGAAGGAATCATACCAATTAAAAAAATCAATAAAGTACGATTAAAAAATAAATCTTTTATCATCTGTTGTTACCTTGTCCTGTGTTTCCAGCAATTAGTTTGTAATCGTTATTTTTATTCATAATTTTGAACACATCGTCTAAATTGAAAGTTTTGAACCATTTCTGTTTACCACAATCTACGACAATTAATTTGTTATCACTTTTTTCGATGATGCACCAATCTTGGTCGTATTTTACATTTTCTTCTTTTTCAAATTGCTTTATATGTTGACAGTTTCTGGAACATTGCTTTGGACAAGTGTTAATGCTATGCAAATCTTCTAAATCAATGAGTTTGTTATTGAGATCTTCATCGACATTTGTCGCAAAAGTTTTGAAGGCGTCGTTGATAGCTCTGTATCCTGTACATCTACAAATGTTGCTTGCGAAAGAATTTTCAATTTGCGTCTGTGTCAAAGTATTATGTTTTGCATCGTAAATGCTGCAAATATATATATGAAACGATGTATTTCTTCCTGTCAAAAATGCTATATTTTTACAAAAGTAATGAAAACAATATTTTACCTGAACATATTCATAATCCATCCTGGAGTACAGTATCCACATTGAGTGCCATTAAATTTAGTTAATCTGCTTTGGATCTCATGGTAACTTGTGCGACTATTACCAACGCCTTCTACGGTAATTATATCCCAGCCGTGGCAAGACAAAACCGATACTAGACACTGAAATAATTCAAAACCTGAACGATGAGCAATTTAATTCATAATATACTCGTATAATCTGCGATTGGATTACGCGAAGCTATTTAAGGATGATCGTCTCAAATATTAAATTACTTTGAACCCAAAGAAAGTAGATGGAAAATTTAAGTTGGTTATATAAATTGACTTATTTTACTGAAATTCGTTTATGCTTCTTTGATATTTTTTTAAACAGAACATCAACCTATATAATATATATAGTGACGTGCAGTACCCTACTTTGGATATGGCACGTTGCGAGAGGAAGTGTGAGAGTCCGACTAAGATCAGCTTGCTTTGCGGTTTTGTAAAGCGTTATCTCCCGCGGCAATGCCCGCGTTGAATACTGATCCCGTTTGTGCAACCTACAGGAACCTATTCTGGGATTAAAAATTAGCCTATGTGGTATTCCAGACTGTAAATCTATCTCTATGAAAAATTTCATCCAGATCCGTTCATCAATTTTTGCGATAAGAGCAATTAACATCTATCCATCCACCCATCCTCACAAATTTTCACATGATATGACATCACAACCTCTGTAGCGTATCAATAGAGCATTCGACTGCTATGCTAAGTCAGAGGTCGCGGGTACGATTCCTGCTCATTGCAAATATATATATTTGCATTGATCTGGGTGTTTCTATGTATAATATGTATTTATTTACATAAAAAAAGGTATCTACGTATCTTTATCTGCATTCTGGAACTCATATCACTAGCTCTGCTTAGTTTTGGTCTAGATGGCGTTGTGTAATATGGTCCTAGAATATTTATTTATTTATTATTTATTTATTTAAAATATTGTAGAAGTATATTAAGATAGTACTCGGCGATATCAAGGTATCGAACTCTCAGTCCGATGCACGAAACCAACCAATCACCAGTGAATTGAAAAATATAAAAGTTCTATCGTATCTATAACGTAAAAGTGCTGATAAATTAAAAAGCTTACAGAATTGACAGAGAATAACTTGACTTCATTTGTAGGTGGAAGAGCAGCTCGTACAGCTACAATGCATACACCGCAGCCTCCCTCGTGACACATTGCCTTTGTGCCACTTAAATTCGCCACATTGCGAATATACTCGTTCAGGGATACATCTGGACCAAATCTCCCGTCAGCTATAATTTCAAAATGGTTGATAGAACCGAATCATCTCTTCGCTGCATAATTGGCTTGAATTATGTGAAATTGCGGATTGCAATTGGGAATAACGGGGATGACGTAGAAATTGTTATTTGGCGTAATGTATCCACAAGTTTCGGCAAGTTCTAGCCACTGTTGAAGTGAAAACTTCTTTAGCGGCGTTGTGCACTTTTTATGTAATGGGTAAAAAAGGTTAAACTCACGTCACTTACGATCAGGTCACGTGTTCACGTGACCTGATCGTAAGACAACAAATATAGAATAGCGCTTCTTTTCATTCTTTTCATTTCACACTGTAGTTAACAATCTTGGTGGCGCGTTCGTTTAATGAGTGGTCGTTGACTTGATGGTTCTGGTAATAATGATGGTGAAAAAGTCGTTGAAATTATTGATGGAAGTAGATTTTTCTGAGAAATAAACTTTTTAATGTAAAATTATTGTAATAGTTCTGAAGTGTTAAATTTTTCATGTAATATAAATTGTCATGTTTGGGTACGATAGCACAATAAATCAATATTGTATGTTACCACATAAATGATAGTACTTTTATACATCGGTATAAAAGTACTGTTATATTATTAAAGCAATATAATATAATATTATTATCATAATTAAAGCAATTCGTGCAAAATTATTCCTTAACCATTCCAAAATGTCAAAAATGCACAACGCTAATATTCAAGTTTTCACTTATGCCGGCACTCCCGTGCCGTCGTTTTTTTTCTCTATTTAAGGAAAAGCAATAGTCTCTCTGAGTCAGAAATTGGATACTTGAATGATTTCTTACAAGGGTTTTCTTTTTCATAGCACTGTAAAACCGGTCAGGGTAGGTGAGATGAAAGTAGTCGAAGAATTTCAAATATCTGGGAGTGTCTCGGTAGCTCAGATGGTCAGAGCGTTTCCCTGGACGGGTCTGGTTGCGGGTTCAAATCCCGTCCTAGATGTTCTCTTTTTCCGATCTAAATCTTTATGAAAATTTGTGTCATACTCTACCATCTTTTATCGTTATTTTGTTATGGGACTAAACTCCGCTAGAACTAGAAGAATCAAAGTCAAAGTTAAAAAGAATTTATAATGCACTAGCTGATACCCGCGACTCCGCCCGCGCGGAGCTCGGTTATGGTTTTTTAGTCATATCTACGGTTTTACTTAACCAATTGCAATCAAACATTGTTGATTGATTGGTGGTTAGTGTGACCAAGACCTATTTAATAGAAAAAAAAACACATCAAAATCCGTTCATTCGTTTTTGCGTCCATCACGAACAAACAGAGAAGAATTTAAAAAAAATTGTTTTGTTCAGATTCGTTCATTTAACATAACCCAAGTATTTTTTTTTACATCTCCAATGTGCAAACATAACTAATTTACAATTTTATAATAGTATAGATAGATGTCTACGAGGGTCAAACTGAAAGTTCTTAGAACTGGCCACTTATAAACAATATAATAAAAAAATAATTCTAAAATTTGAAAATAGAACTCTTTGCCAATATTACTGAGTATATATTTCATTCATTTATCATTTGTTTTACGATTTGGCGGCAAATTGAAAATTGTCTGTGTCACGTTAACATGAATTTAACACGAGAAAATTTTCGTGCAATGATTTTTTATGACTTTCGATGTCATTTAAGTCAACAAGAAAGTTATGATAGACTACGATTGGCCTTTCACGATGAAGCCCCATCTCGTGCGACTGTTTACAACTGGTTTAATGAGTTTAAACGTGGTCGCACTAATCTCACTGATGATTTACGTGAGTGACGGCCTTCTACGGCGACGACTGAAAATAACATCTGTGTTGTGCGGCGTATGATAGAGACTGACAAAAGAGTGACCTATCAGCAGATCCGGACAAGCTTAGGCATCGGTATGAGTCAAATGCACAAAATCCTCCACGAACATTTAGCGGTCAGGAAGCTTTGCGCCCGGTGGATACCTCATAATTTGACTGAGGCTCAAAAACTCCATCGTGTGGATTGGTGCCGTAAAATGATTGAAAGATTTAACGGAGGTGACTCTAATGCTGTGTTCGACATACTAACAGGTGACGAAAGCTGGATTTACTGTTATGATCCTGAAACCAAAAGACAATCTGCTCAGTGGGTGTTTCCTTTCGAGGAGTTGCCAACTAAAGTGAAGAGAGATCGAAGTGCGGGAAAAAAAATGGTGGCCTCGTTCTTTGGAAGGATAGGTCATTTCGTAACAATTGTGTTAGAGGATCAAAAAACAGTTTCTGCAGAATGGTACACTACCAATTGTTTGCCACTTGTCTTGGAAAAAGTTCGAGAGAAACGACCTCGCAGTAGGATCCTCCTTCACCACGACAACGCCTCGTCGCACACCGCCAAGCGAACGATCGACTATTTGGCGATATCAAACGTTGAATTACTGGGTCACCCGCCGTATAGCCCCGACCTCGCGCCTTGTGATTTTTATTTATTTCTAAAAATTAAAGAAAAACTTAAAGGAAAGCGGTTTATGAATGCTGAAGAAGCGGTGGCTGCGTATCGCGATGCCATTGAAGAGACCCCTAAGGACGAGTGGGCAAAGTGCTTTTCCCAGTGGTTCCATCGCATGCAGCGGTGTATTGACGTGAATGGACAATATTTTGAAAAGATATAATAAAACTAATAACTGGCTAATGTAATCAGTTTTTGATTTTCTAAGAACTTTCAGTTTGACCCTCGTATTAAGGAAAAGTCAACGTACTAATTATTTCGAAATTACATTAAAATAATATAATTTTAACGTAATTTGGAAACAATTTGTGAAGTCGACTTCTATACTCTATCTCCACTATACATTGTAAATTAGTTAAATTAGTCATATTTAAAATATATAATGGGATGTTAAATGCACAATTCGGAACACGAAATATTGTTTTTGAAATTCTTCTCCGTTTGTGTGCTGGTCTGAAAAATTAATTATCGGATTTTGATGCACTTTTTCTATTAGAAAGTTCTTGGTCAGAATTCAAATTTGCCGTATATTTGATATAAATACAACGACCATACAAAAAAAAGATAACCGACCTCCGCGGAGGCGGAGCCACGAGCATCAGCTAGTACTATTATACTAGGTCTGCAAGGCGAATCGCTGCTTGCAATGTTGAGCTGAGTGAGACATCGTGAATCAGATTTTGAAAATTTTGCACAGTGATCATTCCTCCGTGGCAAGTCCGATTTTGAAAATTCTTTTTAAAAGTCACAACTCTGGACATGCTTTCTGAGCGTGTAAAGTTTGGTCACAGTGTCTCGAGCGGTTATTATGTAATTCCATCGGGAATTTTTTTAACGGTGATCATTCCTCTGTGGTTGCATTAATTTTTTCAAAATATATCCATAAATCTTCCTCTGATTGACCTCTTTAATCATGCCAAATTTGGTTCTGATTGGATTAGTAGTTTAGGAGGAGACCTTCGTCTCACTCAGCTCAATAAATTAAAATTAAAGTCAGAAAAAAAATCACATCCAGGACTTGACTTGAATCCGCGACCAGTCCCTTTCTAGAGTGAGTACTCTGACCAATTGATCTACCTGGATATAAGTGCCTCATCATATTAACCCCCGACGCAAAAAACGACGGGGTGTTATAAGTTTGACATGTCTGTGTGTATGTCTGTCTGTGGCATTGTAGCTCCCGAACGGATGGATAGATTTTGTTTTTTTTTTTGAAAGGAGAATGAGTCGGGACTATTCTTAGCTATTTCGGGGGTTATTAAATGTTACATGTTTTTAGCACTATAAAATTCCGGAGGATGTTGGGGTTTCGTCATCTAGACCTGACATATTCCTATATTCTAAGAGGTTAAAACATGTGGTTCTTGTGGAACTTACTGTACCGTGGGATACAAATATACCGAAGGACCACACAATAAAGAAAAATAAATACTATGATCTCACAAACGAATTAATCAAAAACGGTTACGTGGTTAATTTGTATGCAGTGGAAGTGGGAGCGAGAGGTATACTAGCAAAATCTCTCTATAACCTACTTAAAGATCTAGGCCTATCGAGAGCTAAATTTGGTTAGGCAGGGAGGGGAACTTCGGTAGTGAAGGTGAGTGTTGATGTACATCAACAAAAGGGGCCCCTTCTAAACCTACACTTGGGTCGCAAGTCCCAGGCACTGTCCCGAGTTCCCAACTCAGCAACGCGATGGACCCGGCACCCGCACGGAGAATCCATGGATTGCTAAGAATATCGGTCGGTCTTGCTTGATGCTACTGATCAAAATCAGGATAAACACTCTGACTAATAATAGGTCTTTACCTGTGAAATTGCCGAAATTTTCTTACAAATTCATGAGTTCGTTATTCCTGTAATTTAATAGCTATTTCCATTATTTATATTTTGTTTGAAAGTTGATTTCAAGATTTTACAACTCTGTATTAAATTTTGTTTTTATTGGCCGCTTGATAAATTAATTTGATCTTCAAAAACAGTACTTCCTAAATGCTATCCATTTTGATGATAAATTTCGTATTACTTAACAGCTGTCACTTTTCAAAAATGTAATAAAAGTTGCTGTTTGTTAGCTTAATGTTGTCTCATTCATACACAAAAAAAAATCATAAAATTTGGATTTGTCATTTCTAAAAAAAATGTAAAAATGTTAGTACTGAAAATTGAATTTCCCCCAATTTCTTCAAGAAAAACGGCAATTTCATATGTAACGACCTAATATATATATCAAATCTTTTATTTACCTTCATGTTGCTTCCCATTGATTTTGAAAATGATTTTCGCCATGTTTTCCACCACTATGGTCTATCACAATTAGCGGTTCGTCACAAACTACTCTATTGCTGCAAATGATTCAAATAGTGTGTACTGTCACAAATTAGCTAGCGGAAATAATGTTCAAATTGGTAGTCTATAAAATAATAACCAGTTACTAAGATATTCGATATTAGTCTACTGTGTAATAAGCGGAAGTGTTTCATTAGGAGTCTATAATTTATTAAACACGAGTTTTTCTCATATCCATTATAGAGGCATTTAATTTTATGAAATCCTATCATTTATGTCCTTCATTTAGATGGTATTCGAAAAATTTTCTCGTCGTGGCATATATTTAAGTTTTTGTTTATATGGAATCATAATGTTCTGGATTCAATTTATTAGTCAGGCAATGTTATTGGTTTTTCTGTAAGAAAATTCTCAATAGCAGTCCGGATGGCAGACGTTTCTGGCTATTTTAGAAAGAAAGAAAGAAAGAAAGAAAGAAAGATTTATAGTCACTGTCCAGGTTAGGAATAAACCCTCTCAGGAGCAGCTTCATAGATTCTAAGTTATCTATCGCCTTAGTTGTAGAAGCTATCGTAAGATAATAAACAAAATATGAAATATTAGCTGATGCCTGCGGCTCCACCCGCGCGGATGTCGGTTTTTGTTTTTTGGCATATCTCCGGTTCTACTTAACGAATTGCAATAAAAAATAAGGCAGAAATCTGCACGACCTAAAGAAAAAACCGCGTCAAAATCTGTTCAGCTATTTTTGCGTCCATCGCGAACTAACAGACAATAATGCAAAAAGATTTTTTTCAGAATCGTTCAATTAACACATCCCAAGTATTTTTCTTAAATTTCCAATGTACAGACTCAACTTATTTACAATTATTATAATAGTATAGAAGATACACTATAATTGTGTGGTAAGGTTGGGAACCAAAACGGGAGCTATAGCAACGATATGGCACTAAATATGTTAGCAGAGTACCAGTTTCATGCAATGTCTTTTGGTGCAAGTTCTCATTGAAGAACGCGGTTTTAGTCCGGAGTGAAAGAGCATAGAACTTCATCACGGTTTGAAATTGAAATTGAATGTAAAAGACGGTGTGAATGACATGGGAAATGACCTAAGATCTTTCGCACGATAACGCTACGTTTTCAAAACGCGTGATTACAAAACCGTATGATCTATCAAAATTAAAACTATTACGTTTTCGTGATGTACCTAAACCTTCAGAATCACTCATAGTTTTATTCTTTCAAATTTTGTCATTTCTAATTTTATAAGTTTTCGTAAGCTTTGAAATCACACGTTTTAAAAACGCGATTTTACTGAATCGGGCCCCTGGATAGGAAAGGAGAAGGAAACTAAAAATCACAGCATTACTATGTCGTGTCACTCATTATATTTTTTACATAGTTGTGGTAAAATGGTATGTGTTCGACATGATGCCAAAGGCCACATTCTGTCATCGGACCGCTTGCTACAGGCAGGGAATTCATTCTCACACGTTGCAATAAACCAATGACTTATACGAGAATTTAACGGGAATTAACGCGATCATGTATAGGTATATTGGATTGCTTGACGTTTCGCCCAGGTTACACTGGCCGTAGTCACAGGCTGACTGACCGAAAAACAAAAATGCTGAAAAAAAAAACGTAACCCAATGATTTCTATGTATACTAGACACTGCTTAGACACTGCTAGTGAGGCGGGAACGGGGAAGGGGAGCGGGACGCCTCACCATAGATTCATAATTTTGGCGCCCTAACACTACTTTACAGATTTCAGGTGACGATCTCATATAAAATCGTATAAAATAAATTTAACATACTCTGTGGGTATGACAGCAAGAAAAGTGGCACCAAAGTTGACTTATAATAGTCATACGTAGACTACAAAAATCTATACCAATTTATTTTACAGCCATCCTAGTATAAATAGAAGTCATTGATATAACTTCATTCCGCGCACGCTCAAGCTGGGGAATGATCTCCCTACTGTAGTTTTCTCAAGCGACTACAATATGACGTTCTTTAACAAGGTTCTTCACAGGTTCGGCAGCGCGAGTGTGACGTCACTGTTGTTGCATAAGTCCATAGGCCGCGGTAACTGTTTCTCATGCTAGCTTGCCACCTAAGTGGTATAAAAAAAATAGTGGTTGATCGATACAGTAAGGTTTCTAAATGACGCGGAAAATAGCATGTGATGCAGTCTAAAATTTTAATTATGTGAACTATCGGGTGTTCTGGCGGTCCTTTGAATTATGCATTTTTATCGACTCAGTAAAACATGTGACGAACCCACTTATTGTTACCACGTAAAGGCCTTTAACGGAACGGAGTTGAATATTTGCATCTTCAAGGTTAAACTGTAAATACAGTTATTGAAAAGTGGATAGAGATATAACGAATGAGGTAAATGCATACCTGTCTCTTTGTTCGATGCCGTGTGGTTGTATATTAGTTGAAGGTACGTTATCTAAGGTCACATGTTGCATGGTTTCTTTGTTGCTATTACTATATAATAATGTATTGTATTGCTTTTAATAATAAAAAAATAAAAAAAGGGCGAGGAATGGACCATATTTTTTCGAAAAATCAGTACCTTTTTTCGAGAAGAAAAATCAATTCCATTCCAAATTTTGGAAAAATACGACTACAACCTAGGCAGTAAGTGGTCACTAAGTTGCCGACCCTATCAAATTTTTTATGCATTTTGGGCTCAAACCAGTGGTCTAAGTCACGAACAATATATTTGACGGGCGACTCGCCTAACGCAGCAGAATTACAAATGAACTCATCCATTATTTAAAGTTTGGAAAGCTTACATTAAAATGCGAAAGAAGTAATTTTATTAACTGCATTAAGTAAATTATTTTCCCTTTGAGTATTTTCTTAATTAATTTTTGCGTCTAATGGGTTTGTAATTTATTTAAATTTAAATTTTTATTCAAAATAAGAACAGCTTGTATACTGTACACAACATACAGAGTTGTAACCAGGAATTAAGCTTGTGTTTCACTTCACACTTAGCCAACCCGTAGATATTTAAATGTTTATGAGCTTCATTATAGAGCCTAGTACTTAGGTAGTTAAACTATCGTCTTAAGAAAGCAGTCCAGCCAGAGACAGTTGGCCATATCGGAAAATCACGAAGCCGGTGAGCGAAAAACTGCTTATTGAACGAAATTATAGAGTGCTTGCAGAGAATAGAAATACGAGTATATTGGGCATCATAGACCTTAATATTTGTTACAGCTAAGAACATTGATACTATTTATTGAGTGATTTTGGTATATAGGTAGATTGTTCTTCGCTCTCCGTCGCCAAGCCAAGTGCGTCTTCTGCGGCATGGGCAACCACTTGTTATCACAGCTTCAACAGTTTCAAACAATACAAATATAGGAATTCATGGTTGGCATATTTTATGTATAAGTTACCTACGATAGTAGCAATCTGGATATATATAAATAGCGTAATATCGGCGCCACATTAACACATTGTCAAGGAGAGGGTATTTCTTCAGGCAGTAGCGAGTGGTTGGTGGGGCAGAGTAGTATATAACATGGTACAAACCTCATTATACAGATATTGCCCGTAGATTAATATTTATTTTATTTTTATTTATTTATTTACCATTTTACAAAACCAATTACAATAATTGAGGAGGTCCAGAACAAAAGCCGATAAATCAACTTTGTGTATTTTTACAGGAAATACAAAAGAATGATTTACGTAAGAATAATTATGTGGTTTTTTAAACTAATATTACCTCAATTTGGCTTGTAGTAAGGACTTTCAAATAGTTATTACAAAAAAAATCTAGGGTTGGTAGTTTGTTTACAAATTTAGTTTCAAATATGGAATAATCGGGTTTTGGTACGACCATAATGTATTTATCGGGATTTGAGCGGCTATATTGTAATTATCGGATTTTGTCCCGGTACGCCCGCAATAATCGATATTTCGATTATTGTAAGCTTTTGTATAATTGGTAGATAAAATTAGTAAAATACATGTTTATTTTTATTTAATCAATATCAAATAATTTAATTATCAAAAAATTCAATTTTTATACAAAAACATTGCCTGTTTCTTCTTCAATACAGTCGCAGCATAAGTCTTCATAATCAGATTCATGCTCACGATGGCTTTCATTTTGTATTAGATCACTGTACCACTTAAATTCGTCATCAATCATCACCGAATTGTTTTTTAATTAAATTATTGACGTCATGCTTTTTTGCCGCACTCAGCACTTTAAAATTATTTTTGTTTAAAAGTTCAGTTGTCTGCCGTTTGCCTCTTTTTAATAGACATATTGGTTTAGGCTCTTCGTCTGATTCATTCCTGAAATTTTTGTAGGTGTTGATCAAATACTTTGTTATTGTTTCTATCCCTCGTACCTATCTTTTTTGTAACTAAGTGTTTCTTCAATACCATTCTCTTTATGTCTCTCAACCCTTCGACTTTCTTGTAATATTCTTCTAATGATTTTACGTCCATTGTTGTCCAGTCTTCCCCTTTATTTTTGATTTCACCGTGCTGTCTTTATATTTCGTAATACTCTTCTTTGTAAATAATCACTGACTTTTTCTTATCTCCCCTTCGACTCCCACAAACACACGATCTGCTGGTAGAAAGCTATGGCCGCGAACTGGAAACGTCAGTTGAATTTCTTGTAAATTTTTTCCGGAAATTTATTTACTAGCCAGAATAATAAGGAGTGCACAATATGAGAGTTTTTATTTTGACCGCCAGCACCCATCACAGAACAACCGGAGTTTAGATATACCAGCCAAGTCCAGCTCGTTTAAATAGTGCAAGAGCGCTGAACCTACATCAACAGAACCTCGGTAACAGTACAAAACACATTTGTCGGTAATGGTGCGAACGCGAAAAAATTCTAGAGAATTTGTATAGGATATATCGGTTACTGTTACGAAAAATAAAGAAAACCTTTAAAATTTGTGTATTTGTCGAGTTTTGATCCGGCTGCACATCTTTAGAGCTTTATTTAGTACGTTTTTATCGGGATCTGTTGGGGCTTGAGTGTTCTATATAATGTATGAGTACTACAACTAACAAAAAAAAATATAAAAAGAAATTGGGTACAAAATGGATTTATCGGCTTTTGTTCCGGACCTCCTCAATTATGTCTATAGTGCATTTGAAAACCACTGAGGTTTGTTTAAAAATGCAACTGATGCTACATCAAGCGAAGTCGATAAAACTAAATATTTTTATGCATGAATATGTCTATTTGCATTGGTCTGGGTGTTTCTATGTATAATATGTATGTATTTACAAAAAAAAAGTATATAAGTATGTTTATCCGCATTCTGGAACCCATAACACAAGCTAGTTAAACTATGCTTACTTTGGGACTAGAAAGCGCTGTGTAGAATGTCGTAAAATATTTATTTATTATTATTATTATTATATGGTACAGATTGCATTTATCATTATGTAGGTAGTTTAAAATAACTAACTATCTAAGCGTACGGGCGCAGAACGGTGAAGTGCACCTACTCCGAGTCAAGCAAAGAAAGGAGAAGGGGTTACTTACATTACATGACATGATATGTTTTCCAAAAAGAATCTCTTCAAATTATTTTTTACTAGCTGACCCGGCAGACTTCGTACTGCCTCAATCGATGACAAACCTTTTAAACCTTCTCTGGACCTCCACAAATAATTCAAGACCAAAATTAGCTAAATCGGTCCAGCCGTTCTCGAGTTTTAGCGAGACTAACGAACAGCAATTCATTTTTATATATAAGAAGAAGAAGAAGAAGAGAAGATATTTTTTTCATTTAGGCGTTCCTTCATATCTGGCGGTAGTTTGTTAATTAAACGCGGTCATATGTATCGCGTTGTTCTTTCATCGAATACGTTAACAGCGCGAGCCGTTTGTAACCGGGTCTGTGATACTGCGCGTGTACATAGATGTTCCACTTTATCACCCAAATTATAGTTAAAATAGTTTTCTTTTAACAAACTAAATTTCATTTTTAGATGAATAGGTAAAACTTAACAGTGTTTAAAAAGACCCTGATCATCGTTACTGTATTTTGCATAAAATTCACAAATTTAAGTTGGAACGTATTAAATCTGTAATAGTAGTGATAAAAAGTTCAGTACATAACCTATAAATACAGAGTGAGGAACATTAACACTGGCGCACCCGTGGCACTGTGAGTAAAATCACTTTTAATTCTTGAGAAGAGGCGTTGTAGTATTTTGAAAATCACACACACAGATACAATCAGCTGATCAACGGTGTTTTTCAAAAAATTTTGAACACACTAAGGAAAGTAAACAACTTTGGCGGATTTACTTGTGACAATCGTGCACCAGTGTTGCCAGTGTTGACAGGTTACTGCGTTTTGTTGTTGCACCAGTACTACAGAAGTTCAGCTGGTCGATCGATTGTCAGCATTCATAAAATTGTGAATCATTTTATCGACGCTAAGTATCACCGTATATGGTCACGAATCTACACCCTGTCTTATTGAACGACCTGACTTGCTAATTCATACCATTTAAACGAATTCAACTCTGTTTACTTGTTGCGCAAGGATGTCGCACTCAGCACCACTCGTCTGCTCGGGCTGCCGGAGTGATATAACGGATGATGGGATTATTTGCTCTAAATGCGACAGCCCTTATGATTTGGTGTGTGCTAATATCACCAAGGAGGCAATTACAAAGGCTACACCTGAGTCCATTTCAAGCTGGCTGTGTATGATATGCCGCTCTAAAGTGCCTAGAGGTGACAACTCAAACACTCCTGTGCGTCCTCCCACACATAGGGGCTCTCCTAAGGACAAGATTTCAGACGCCGCATCTACCACTATGTCACCCACTGGATCGGAAAATGTTACCAACTTCCGAGGTGGTGCTCGTCGTGGCAGGCAGCCAGTTAAAGAACTTCCCTCTGACGTTTCAACTGCGGATGTCATCCGAACTGTCTTTCGCGAGGAGTTAGAAAAAATTGTTGATGACCGTTTATCCAGCATTATGAAACAAACGCTAAGTGATCACTTGAGCAACTGCGAGCTCCTGCAGAATCTAAAGCTGCTGAACGACAGAGTTGCCACCATTGAAGCTAGGCTTGAGAACATAACGGCGGAAATATCCACTAGTTTAAAGGTCTTGGAAGTCAATGGAAAGAGCTTGGAGCGAGCTGGAGGTTTTAACTGCATCCCCTCGTCACAGCAGGCCCTACCGCTCGATTCTCATGACCTAGGTCTATCAGAATCATTGCCCCCCCCGCTGTCCGCTACCACAATGGTGGAAACCACAAAGCAAGGTGCTGTTTCACTTCCTAGGCTGCCAACCACTTCTACAACTCTGCAACATCAACAGTCCAAGTCCATTCTGCAGACAAAAGTAGCCTCCACCCGTGTATCCTGGCCAGAATGTAACTTCCATCAAACTAGGAGCGCGCTGACAGCAAAGGACTCACCAACATCTGCGGGCTGGACCACTGTTCAACCTAAGCGCCGCCGAGTCTCATCAGGATCCGTGCTGCGTGGCACCGCGGCTCCGGGTACTACCAAACTGGAGGCATCGGAAAGATGGCGATACCTACATCTCTTTTACGTTAAGCAGGGCACGTCCGAAAATCAAGTTCGTGATCACCTGGTAGCTATATGTGGAAATGATGTCTGCACTGTGGAAGTCCTTAAAGCCCGTGGCAATTACGCATCCTTTAAGGTGGGTGTTCCATCAAAACTCACCGAAAAGGTCATGGCGACTCAAAACTGGGCCGAAGACATTTGTGTTAAGCCGTGGCGACAGAATTTTCGTACCAAAAGCAACGAAACCAAATAAACAACCAAAATTGTGTGCCACTTCGATCAATTCAGATCGCAAAAGTTACCTACGCATATTGTACCAGAATGTTAATGGACTTAAGACTAAGTTGGTAAAATGGAGATTAAGCTTATTGCTTACCGAGCATGACCTGGTAGCCGTAACGGAGACTAACCTAGATGAATCTATCGAGGACTCTGAGGTATCAGCGGCTGAATGGAGTATCGTACGCAAAGACAGAGTCACCGTGGGCGGTGGCCTTTTGCTAGCTGCGCGGTCTGGTTTTACCATGAATAAACGACCAGAATATGAGACGGATCGTGGCGAAGATATGTGGTGTACAGTCACAAACCACAGCCTAAAAATATTAATATGCGTTGTGTACATTAAGCCTTCTGCTACGGACGAGGAGTATATGACATGGTTTTGTAAGGTTGAGAGCTTCATTACCAACCTCAAAGGAACGGTTGTGATTGTGGGTGATCTTAACTTAAATAGTGCATCTGTAAATATTAACAACTACTACTGTTATTTCTTAAGTTTTTGTAATTTGGTTGAGAAGAATGAAGTGATGAATATGCGCCAGAGTAAATTAGATGTAGTATTGGTTAGGGATGACACTGATGTTACTTGTGAACATATTGACGGCACAGAGTTAGTTAACATAGATTCATATCATCCCCCGTTGGATATTGTAGTAAATATGACACCTCGAAAAAATGATGATAGAAAACTCGACCCTAGCAATATAAATAACAAAAAGGATTGGAACTTCGTTAAGGGGAATTATAACTTATTATACGAGCAAATTTGTTCCGCGCCATGGCATGACCTTCTTCAATGCAATAATGCATCCCTAGCTACCGATGCTTTTTACACGACACTGTACTCCATATTTGATCTTTCTATTCCAAAGAAGTGTAGATCGCCTTCTAAAGGGGGGCGGTACCCTGTCTGGTTTACCAATGACATAATTCATGACGTAGTGCGTAAAAACAAACTTCATAAAAAATGGAAAAGATCACAACGCGAATCAGATTATGTAGAATTCAAAGCTCTTAGGTCTGATTTAAACGATCGAACTAAGAAAGCCTATATTGAATACTGTAGAACAGCCGAAAATAACATTAAGTCAAACCCACGTCAATTCTGGCAACATATTTCTAGCCTGCGGTCTAGGGGTGGTTTCACTCCAAACATTATGTCCAATGGAGAGGTTTACTCGGGCGTTGGGGCGGCTGAGGCATTCGCAGCATATTTCGCCAGTGTATTCTTACCAGATACACCTAGACTTAACCCGAATACCTGTCATCTTGAAAGTGAAGGAGGAAACATTCCTCTTCCATCTTTGGTAGCCCAGGATGTAGTGAATGGGATCGCCAGGCTTAGTCCCCGTTGCGCAATTGGTCCTGACAATGTGCCTGCCTACATCATTAAGGCTTGCAAAGAAGTCTTGGTGACCCCTCTCTGTCATATTTTCAACTTGGCTCTCCAGTCCGGTGTTTATCCGGGTCAGTGGAAGCTATCACGTGTTGCTCCGATTCCCAAAACAAACGACAGATCATCCGTAGAGCATTATAGACCTATTGCCATTCTCTCAACCATTGCAAAGGTTTTCGAGCATGTACTCCATACCATCCTTTACAAACAGGTTGACAAATATTTATCCGATGCCCAACACGGTTTTCGGCCTGGTCACTCGGTCAACTCTAACTTAATGGTCCACGTCGACCACGTCTCGAGATGCTTGGACAACCGAGGGCAAGTAGATGTGATCTACTTGGATTTTCGAAAGGCATTCGACAAGGTCGATAATGACATCCTTCTCATTAAGTTGGGGAATATCGGGTTTTCCCCCGAACTGCTCAACTTTTTTGCTGACTATTTACGTGATCGTAGACAATTTGTCAGGTATGGAAGTTTTGAGTCCAAACCTTATTTCACGCGCTCCGGAGTTAGTCAGGGATCGGTTCTTGGTCCGCTCCTATTTCTCATAATGATCAATGATATAGTGTGTACGGTAAAATCAGCGAATTGCCTCTTATACGCTGATGATCTCAAATTGATCATGGAAGTAGAAGCGGAGGAAGATTGTAAACTCCTTCAAAGAGATATTGACGCCCTCAGTCAATGGAGCATTATAAATAAATTGCATTTTAACACCAGCAAATGTCATGTAATGACCTTCAGCCGTCGTTTACTATTAATTGACTATGAGTACAATCTCTATGATGATGTACTCTCTCGAGTTTTTAGTGTAAAGGATCTGGGCGTAACTTTTCACCCAAGCCTAACATTTAGTGACCATATATCTGCACTTGCTAGGGAGTCCTATAGACGCTTGGGATTTGTGTTGCGGAATGCCCACGACTTCCAGAACCCTGACGTTATTGTTCTTTTATATACCTCCCTAGTCAGGTGTAAGATGGAGGCCAGCTCCTGTATATGGAGTCCCTATGCAGCAAAACAAATATTGATGCTTGAAAAAGTGCAGAAGACATTCCTACGATTTCTTTTCAAAAAATTGTACCAGTTGTATCCCTTCATGTACCCCACAAACTATCTGCTGGGCGTATTGGGTTTTAACTCACTGGAGGTAAGAAGAGGCCTAGATCAGCTCACAGTTGCATGTAGGTCTCTTCGTGGAGTCATCAACTGTCCCGATCTGCATAGCCTGTTCTGCCGCTTATATGTCCCCAACAAATATTTAGCACACCGCGAGAACCGTCGCCATAGACTTTTTGCTCGGCCTCCTTGCCGAACAGTTGCTAGAGCTGAGTCCCCAGTGTGTCGAACGCTGGATGTGCTCAACGATCTCCTCTCAGCTTACCCTGATTGCGATCTGTTTGCGGATGAATGGGAGGATGTAATGCGTGTATGTCGTATATTTTCCGAGAGTAAGTATGCAAGGAAATCTTCCATACAAATATGAGAGACATGCCTTATACTATGTTATGTTGTGTTATACTATGTAAACCTAAGTTATCTAATGTAATTGGTTATGTACCGTTTTATTTAACTACAAATAAATAAATAAAAAAAAAAAAAAAAAAAAAAAAAAGTATTGTAAATTAATCTGTGAAGATGTTATTGTCTTTAATATTTTTAATTGCAAACTATATATATTAAGTGAGTCTTGTAAGTCCGTCCATAGCTGGTGAGTCCATACTGAATATGAGACTCGGCTAGAGAGTTATAGAGTAATAATTTGACATGATAAGGGATACGATGATTTAAGATCTTAATCTTTGCCAGAAAACATCTCAACTTATTACACACTTTATCGATATGGGGTTTCCAGTTTAGTTTGTCGTCAATGATGAGGCCCAGATATGTATGGGAGTTTACAAGTTTAATGGCTGGACAACTGCAACCGCCACTATAGGAGTTATGTAAGCATGCGTGTCCGTGAGCTATTATATGTCTTTTGTCTGGTGAAGGCTTCAAGTATGGTGATCTGATAAGTAGTAATTTAGTTTTATTTGCGTTAAGGACAAGTCCTGCATCATGACACCACTTGCAAAGGGAATAAAATCTGACTGAAGGCAATCATATGCTTTATCTAGATCCCTATTACTGACCAGTAGACACGTATCATCAGCAAATTGATAACAGGGGCTCTGTTCAACACAATTACTCATATCATTTACATATGTCAAGAAATGAAGTGGTCCGACAACTGATCCTTATGCCGTGCCCTCGGAAACAGTAGGTAATGGTATCACTGAATTCATTGTCGACCTTAACAGTATATGTGCGGTTTGAGACATAATTTTTAAACTTTTCTAGTAGGGGTCCACGTATCCGGGGTGTGTGTTGGGTAACCTCCTCGAGTGTCGCTCCGATTCCGATCCCGCTGCAGTCCGCGGGGAACGGAATCGGAGCGGCCGGTACACCCTGGGCGGCGGTTAATGGCTTCCCCTTCACCCCTTCATAGGGTTGGACTTGATCGTCGGCCAATACCCAACGTGGCGGGAACACATCGCTCTCCGTACTCCTCTGCTTTCAGAGGAGACAGGATGAGCGATGCTGTTAGTGGTGAGATGGCCCAGGGTCAGCCGGGGTGCGAGGGATATGCTCTATGGGTAACCTTACACCCCGGCGTCTGAAGACCCGAGACGGCGTGCGGTTTTAGTCGGTGCAAGCCCGACATAACCGCCTCCGCTGGCCGGCGGGGGGGTATCCGAAGGGATTTCCGCACGATAAAAAAAAAAAAAAAAAAAAGGGGTCCACGTATCCCACAAGTGTCAAGTTTTTTTTGGAGAACGTCGTGATTAAGAGTATCGAAGGCACGGAAGAAGTCAATGAAGAGTGCTAAGGTATGGTTTCTTTCATTCATAGACTCATTAACATGGTCAGTAAATTTTGAGAGGATGTCAGTAGTACCCTTTCCCTGTTGGAAGCCAAATTTTGTAAAATTTTAATTTTATAAAAATTATTCACCCTGATTACAAATACACTTTTCAACTATTTTGTCGATGATGGAGAGAAGCGTGATAGGGCGATAGTTGCTATATTCATTGCGATGACCTTTCTTAAAGATCGGTCTAACGCAGCCATTCTTTAATTCGTTAGGATAATCACCAGTTTCAACACTACAGTTAATGAGATTAGATATTGCCTGAGAAATGCCACTCTTTACTAGTTTTATGTTCTGACATAAAACTAGTAAAGAGTGGCATAGTATTTCGGTTTCTGAACCGAAATACTATCTATACCTGGGGCTTTGTTGCAGTGTAATTTTTTTATTATTTCATCAATGTTATCATTCGTAGCCTTTTGGAATCGAATGCTAGACTTTGCAGGATTTAGAAATGCATTCTCATTTCGCAATAGGGTCTTACATTGCGGAATAGTTCTTTTAACCGCCTGATTAAACTCCTTGGCGAACCCAATTTGCCAAATCTTTTGTTGGTAAACCTTGCGATTCAAATGCTCTAATAATGGCTTCATCGACGGATAAGGTTATGCGACCTAGCATGTGATTTACAATCTGAGAGGTTTTTTTAATATTATTGAAATTATCGCTAATAGTATTTATATAATAAGAGTTTCTGAGATTGTCCAGTATTCTATGTGTTTTATTACGTAATTTATTATATTCAAGTCGCAACTCAAGATTATTGGAATTTTTCTCCAGGTGCTAAATAGGCAATCGCGCTTTTTACACAATTTATTAATATTACTATTGATCTAGGGAGCCCGATATAACCACTGTCTTATTTTAATTTTTTAGCGAACTCGGTGCGACTGATCATACGTCGCACCGAGTTCGCCGCCGAGGAAGGTTCTCCGCACTCGACGGCGTCCCGACGTGTACCACTGAAGATGTCGACCGCAGTGATCGACGAAACATCTGGAATACAAGTTTCTGATGGACCACGGCCAAACAGCCCGGAAGCAGTATATTCTTCAAGATGAAAACAATTTATGATTAGCAGGTCATTGTTTAAAAAAGTAGTTAAGAGATTTACAATTTTACAACTTTATGTTTTAGTGGTGCCATGAAACTTAGTTCGATTAGTGAAACACATAATATACCTTTACTTAGAATTAGAAGATTGGCAGTTGTCAAGCAGTTCAATATCCTGTATGGAATGGATGTAGTGGATCTTGCTACCGCTTGTTTGACGAGCGCATACCTTCCCTTCCTTGATCCATATGAATTGGTACGAGCTGCCCAGTTTTTGCTTAGTTGTATAAAAAAGCGTCTTCATGTATTTTGTTAGAGCTTCACGTACAAAAACCTTATTGTTAACCTTCTCCGCCGATGTGTCAGGTAGAATAATTCCGAGTGTTAGGCGTTTTGTTCTGCTGGCGGCAATCCATCGGTCCTGTGCAGCCTTGGTCTTCATCTCAGCCAGTATATACCCGGACTTACCCTTGTGCCCGTTTACATGACGAGTTGACTGGATGTCCTGCTCATCAACGTGCAATTTGGCTGCTACCGAACACAATATTTTATTTATATCTTGGGGGGGTTCCTCTGGTAACCCGGCAACTTCAACGTATGTGGATAGTGTATGTTGTTCATATTGTTGCTTCCTTCGTTCCAGAATCACTACTCGTAATTCCAAATTTTTATTTTTGTTAATCAAATCTGTAGTTTTATTTCCCAAGTCCTTGACTTTTTTATCCTGATTTCTTATATATGATTCGAGGGTATTAATTTGGTCACTTAAAAAATCAAGAGATGCTTCCAATGCGTCAACCTCTTCTTTGACCGTATTTTTTAGCTCCCGACTAATGTCCTGTATGAGCTTCCTGTGGTCAAGAGTAGATTGGTGATTGGAGACAGTACCTGCATCGGCGTCTTTTCCGTCTTTGTCGTCCGCTGGGATGATAAATGACGTCCACCGCGAAGTATTAAACAGACATGTTTCACAACTCCACTCATTGCGAATAAAAAATATGTGTTTCTGTCTAAAATAAGAAATTATCCTTTTCTTATTGGATTCTCTTATTTCACCTGCCCTTATACATCAGTACTTACATTTCTCACTGGAATATGCGTCACTTAATCCTGCTTGAAGAACGTTTAGGAGTTCCATTATTTCTGCCAAAGTCATGCGTCTTCTAGGATCAAGATCACGTTTGAAGGGTATTTAGTGACGTAATGAGGTCCAGTAATACAACAATGGATATATTTATTGAAATAAAACTATTTTTACATTTAGTAGTTGAACGCAATGCTGTCTCACCAGGTGGAAGATATTTTGCGTTATCAAACTCTTCTTTGTCTATTTTAAAATAATAAAAAATAATTACCTATTAAAAACTTTTATTTTTTTAATTCCATTTTTAGGTTATCATTTTACTACGGAGTTTTAGTATCATAACATTTTCCCTTTAAAAGCATAAGCTAAGTTTAAAGTTCTAAACCATTTGTGAGTATCCGCTTTAACCATGAACATTCTATCATCATATAAATGAATGAATGTATGGCTATCTTCATCAGTATTAAGAGATTCATCTATTTATTTATTTTTGTTTTTCAGTAAAACATTTATCTCGATGAATACATTTATTAGTACCTTCGATTCCGCAAGGTTTCATAATATCAAAATCTTCTAAGTCTACTAATTTATTCAGTAATCTTTGATCAGCGTCTATAGCAAAAGTTTTGAACGCATCTATTATGGGCCTGTATCCAGTACATCTGCAAATATTCCCAGCAAAAGAATTTTGAACTTGTTTAGAACTTAATATTTGTAAGTACTTCGTTTCAAGAGTGAAATTTAAATAAGATTATGAAAATTATTTCTTAATTAGACCACGAACTGTAACGGAATTTATTGTAGTATATAAACTGTAGCATAAACTTGAATCTGTCCATTTTTCTTAAATTTTTAGAGCCAAATTTTCATATAAGACTCTAAAGTTGTTTTTTTTTTGTTTTTTATTTATTTAATATTCTTCCACTATCCTAACACGGTATCCCGTAATAATGGAAAGTAACACACACATAAGCAATTAAATAATAAAACAAAAAGTACAAAAACTTACAATAATACACACCAAGAAATAACAAAAAATCAAAATACATAGTAGTAGATTGGTACTATGAACCAATGTAACATATAATATATAATGACACCCTGGCGAGCTCACTCCATTGGCCAGCGAAAATGTCAATTCCGTCTCTAATGTCATTGAACATTTTTATGAACCGGCTAAAATCCATTCTCTGAAGCAAGTTGGTCCTGGCTACAGGCACAACCAGCAATGCTGGATGTCTCCATCTCGATACGTAACGATCCGGAACGCAGAGATTTAAATGCTTAAGTACTCCTGGATTACACACCTTACCTCTCAAGAGATTAATTACATAGGCCGTAAGAAACAATTCACGGCGCACTCTCAACTGATTATACCCAACCATACTCTGTACAAATAATTTGGGGCACATTAGGGGGCACATAAATTGGGTGTACTCCGTACAATTTCAAAAACAAGTACCTTGTGAGCTTGTTCTGTACTTTCTCTAACATGAGTGTGTATTCCGCTTCATGTGGAGACCATATCATGCCATTATGGTCAAGGTGACTCCTGATTAGTGCATCATATAAAACCTTTACCGCGCTAATATTTGTAAAATCCCGTGATTGTCTTAGTAGGAATCCTAACTTTTTGTACGCCTTTTTACAAATATTAGTAATGTGGTTACTAAATGACATCTCGGCAGTCATCAAAACTCCCAGATCTCGCACTTGTGTGACTTTTGCATAGGCCCCGTATATATTTTATATGTGTGGGTTATAAGTTGACGGGCCCAACTGAAAGTTATAGTTGAACATTTACAGATATTAAAAGCTAATTCGTTTTGCTGGACCCACCACTCTATCAATATCGTGCTGTAATTTTTTGCAGTCATAGTAGTTTTTTATTTCGAGTAGCAACTTGAAGTCATCTGCAAATAGTAAACACGTTGCGTGTTTGACTACTGCCAGTAAATCGTTTACCATTATAATAAATTCAAGTGGTCCTAAGTTACTTCCCTGACTTATGCCAGATCTTATGAAATACGGGTCAGAAACACCCCTTGTGCTCAACGTACTGCTTGCCGATCTTTCATATAGCTTGCAAAGAACTCTAGTAAATGCTGCGTGCATCCGACCGCAGCAAGCTTCGCTAATAATACGTCATTATCAACCGTATCGAAGGCTTAATTTCTTTATATCGAAGTAAGCAGCGTCCACTTGCACATCAGAGTCAACAGCGGGCACAACCTGAGTCATAAAGTAAGGTTGGTGGAAGTGCTGCGTCCTGGACGGAATCCATGTTGCGCGTACAATATTAGTACTTATACCTGTTCCTGTATACGGCGATGAACGGCAGATTCAAATACCTTGGCTGGAGTGGACTACACCGCCTTTGGTCTATATCCTGTGACATCTGGTCCTGCCTTACCCTTAGGATCTGGAATAACCCGAGTAGTCTTCCACCGATCGCGGTATAATTTTGATTATAATATAATATTAAATATGTAATGAAGAGGTATTGCTGTTATTCTACTACAATCTCTAAACAGAAAAGGGGGAATGTCATCAGGGCCCGACAATCGCTTTGGTTTTAGGCGTGCTAAAGCTTCGCTAATGTTATCCAAACTAAGAGCCTCGAGATGCACGCGTACACCGGGTGTTCCATGGGCCTGCGCCGCTGCTATTGCAGTTTTCACATCTAGTTGCGGCGGTGAGCTCCTATACACCGATTTTAAAAATTAGAAAAGTACTCAGAGCATTTCTCATTATTAATTTGCTGACCATCATTCTTCAAAATAGCCAGTAAAGGAGCCGTGTCCTTCCTACTTCTTAATAATTCCCAAAAAGCCTTAGGGTCCTTTTTAAATTTATTCTGATTATTACTTACATATTTTTTGTTTGCTAAATCTATTGCACCCTTAGTACGTGTTCTATACTTAGCGAATTCTCTGTAATCAGATTCCAATTTAGTTTGTTTACACCTTTTGTGGAGTCTAGATTTCATTTTTACCATTCTGGATATTGGTAACTTGATGTTTATGAATCTGCTTTTTTCTCGGAATGTGTTCATCTAAAATATCATTGACAATAGTGTAAAAATAATTAACTATGTCCTCAATATTTTCTACGTCATACAATGCACTCCAAGCAGTCGTAGCCAACCTGTAACGTATTTCATGAGTTTCAGTTCTACGTATGGGGACCCCCAAAATTGTTTTTTTTTTACAATTTTTTTATGAAAATCTTAATGCGGTTCACAGAATACATCTACTTCTACCAAGTTTCAACGGCATAGATCTTATAGTTTAGGAAAAAAGTGGCTGTGACATACGGACGGACAGACATACAGACATGACGAATCTATAAGGGTTATGTTTTTTGCCATTTGGTAACGGAACCCTAAAAAAAAGTTTTTGTTTCCATGTTGCATGGTTTATATTCGCTTATTACACTTACATCACCTATGTAAATCACCTAGGTGAATTAAGTACCTATCCCCAACCGGTGGACTTAAATCACCCGGATTTTAAAATCATAGGTGAATAGAGTCAACCGTAAGAAACTAATATTTTGAGTATATTTTAATCACCTTGGATATGAATATAATCGATGTAAAACCAGTAAAGTGGGTTAGGTAAGGTTAGAACTGTGACCCCAACAGAGCCACTAGTCGCCGGAACCACTAGTCGCAAGAAGTGCTATCTATGAAGAGCGATCTCTGTGTAAAGTGCTTCGTATGTACCGAGATGTCTACAAACAATGTTTTCTATCAACAAAATTTTCGGCGTAAAGTGCTGTCTAGGGATAGAGATTTCTATTAGCTGTGCTTTCTGTATGTAGTCGTATCGTACAAGCGTGTTTCTATCTTAGGTTTCACATCGATTATATTCATATCCAAGGTGATTAAAGTATAGGTACTCAAAATATTAGTTTCTTACGGTCGACTTTATTCACCTATGATTTTAAAAGCCGGGTGATTTAAGTCCACCGGTTGGGGATACTTAATTCACCTAGGTGATTTACATAGGTGATCTAAGTGGAATAATTATTTATATTCCGCCAGCTAGTTTAGAAAATGATTATATAAAGCTGTTTAATATAATAGAAGAATTATGTGTCATGTACAAAGAAGTAATTGTAATCGGTGATTTCAACTTGTATTCTTCTCCTTCTAGTGTTTTTAGTTATTACGAGTATGTTTTATCCAATTGCGAGTTCACTCAAATTAAAACATAAAACATAACTTCACGGCTGTATCCCCGAAGGGGTAGGCAGAGGTGTATTATACACTCAAAATAACACAATACCAAATTGTTTGGGTCGTCCACTGAATTTGGTACTGAGTGCAGGTTTGGTAGCCGGTGAGGTAACAGTATCAGCAGGACGAGAGTTTAGTACCCAGTGACCCGCAACACCCAACGCTGATGGTGCCACCTGTAGACATTGCACACGCCGGGGATACCACAGCTTCACCCTGAGCGCACAGTGAACACAGTTTATGACTGCAATGGAGTTTTTAAGGCTGATCTTAAAAAAACAATTTGGTATTGTGTTATTTTGAGTGTATAATACACCTCTGCCTACCCCTTCGGGGATACAGCCGTGAAGTTATGTTTTATGTTTTAATTTGAGTGAACTCGCAATTGGATAAAACATACTCGTAATAACTAAAAACACTAGAAGGAGAAGAATACAAGTTGAAATCACCGATTACAATTACTTCTTTGTACATGACACATAATTCTTCTATTATATTAAACAGCTTTATATAATCATTTTCTAAACTAGCTGGCGGAATATAAATAATTATTCCACTTAGATCACCTATGTAAATCACCTAGGTGAATTAAGTATCCCCAACCGGTGGACTTAAATCACCCGGCTTTTAAAATCATAGGTGAATAAAGTCGACCGTAAGAAACTAATATTTTGAGTACCTATACTTTAATCACCTTGGATATGAATATAATCGATGTGAAACCTAAGATAGAAACACGCTTGTACGATACGACTACATACAGAAAGCACAGCTAATAGAAATCTCTATCCCTAGACAGCACTTTACGCCGAAAATTTTGTTGATAGAAAACATTGTTTGTAGACATCTCGGTACATACGAAGCACTTTACACAGAGATCGCTCTTCATAGATAGCACTTCTTGCGACTAGTGGTTCCGGCGACTAGTGGCTCTGTTGGGGTCACAGTTCTAACCTTACCTAACCCACTTTACTGGTTTTACATCGATTATATTCATATCCAAGGTGATTAAAATATACTCAAAATATTAGTTTCTTACGGTTGACTCTATTCACCTATGATTTTAAAATCCGGGTGATTTAAGTCCACCGGTTGGGGATAGGTACTTAATTCACCTAGGTGATTTACATAGGTGATGTAAGTGTAATAAGCGAATATAAACCATGCAACATGGAAACAAAAACTTTTTTTTAGGGTTCCGTTACCAAATGGCAAAAAACGGAACCCTTATAGATTCGTCATGTCTGTATGTCTGTCCGTCCGTATGTCACAGCCACTTTTTTCCTAAACTATAAGATCTATGCCGTTGAAACTTGGTAGAAGTAGATGTATTCTGTGAACCGCATTAAGATTTTCATAAAAAAATTGTAAAAAAAAAACAATTTTGGGGGTCCCCATACGTAGAACTGAAACTCAAAATTTTTTTTTTCATCAAACCTATACGTGTGTGGTATCTATGGATAGGTCTTCAAAAATGATATTGACGTTTCTAATATCATTTTTTTTCTAAACTGAATAGTTTGCGCGAGAGACACTTCCAAAGTGGTAAAATGTGTGCAGTGTAACTTCTAAAATAAGAGAATAATAAAACTAAAAAAAATATATGATGTACATTACTATGTAAACTTCCAACGAAGATTGGTTTGAACGAGATCTAGTAAGTAGTTTTTTTTTTAATACGTCATAAATCGTAAACTGCAATTTACCTTTCATTCAATCAACTCAAATATAAAAATTAAAAAATAGCAGCAAGTAACATAATAATGTTACTTGCTGCTACGGAACCCTTAATGGGCAAGTCCGACTCGCACTTGGCCACTTTTTTAGATATACCGCAGCACATACCATTTCCAATACGCATTTATCAATACATACAGTAGATGTAGAAGCAACGCGTGAACTGTACCCTCCGCCGCTGAACAATTGTATCCCTCGTAGCTCGAAGCGGTGTGTACAACAGACCAGAAGCGCGTCCTGCTTCCGTCCATCCACTCGATCACATCTTAGTACTTGATATTCCGGGGGACTATTTTCGTATCATTTATATATTCATCGCACCTAGACTCCGTAATGGTGTGCAAATCTGAATGCACCATACTTATACTTTTTTTAAAGGCATCCAATTTTGTGCGGAGACCGTTAACATTTTGGTAGTAAAATGATATTTCTAATGATTTTTTGGTGATTTTCGAAACCAACTAAATCCACTTGCTATAATTGTGCGTTTAATGACCATGTATCAGAATGCATCAACTTCTCTAATAATTGCTCCGGAACACCGATTCTGAATGAGGAGTAATCTCTGTGAGTTTTAAGGTTGATTTTATCATTTTCAGATCAACTTCCTGACCTCATATATTTTTTATGTGATCTGTCATTGCTTCCACTGTAGTTTCCTGGTGTAAGCGCCAATCTTTTCTTTTTCGTGGCTTGTATGTGGCTGTTACTTGGTTGTTTCTGCCAGTTCCAATTTCCATTGTCCAACCTGTATTGATTTTCTTGTCGGCCTCAACAGATTTTTTCTCTCTTACTGGCAAATTAGCAATACACTCTGACTTAGTTTGAGCTCCAGACTTTATGTCTCCACCTTTATGATCCTCACGAAATATCCCAAATTCTGAGATATAAGTTAAATAATCCACAATTTCGGGAACAGTCCAGAAAGTAGCAGTCTCAGGTTATAATTTATTTAAATGCTGGTTTTGACAATTCACTGATTGCTTTTTACTGACTTTTTCTTCTAGTAAATTCATAATTGTGCCCAGGCGATCAAGTTCTGTTTTTGTTTTATAAAATAGCACTTTAAGAGTTCAATTAAATTTTTAAGCATTTTGTATGCTTACTTTATTCTAAAGATTAAGAATAAAGTATATGATATATCGGAGAATTTCGAATATCTGGGACGTGTCTAGGTGGCTCAGTTGGTCAGAGCATTCCCCCTGTAAGGGACTGGTCGCGGGTTCAAGTCCCGTCCTAGATGTTCTCTTTTTCCGATCTAAATCTTTACTTTAAGAGTTGTAAAAACATATAGTCAAAGTAAACCAACTTTAATAAGTACCTAGACGATATAATATAACTCGCCCGGTATCCTAACTCTGTCATTTTAATATGGCCTCCACCCAAATTTTCCTTAGAGGAGATAATGTGGATGCGGCGGCTTATTGTAATCATTATAATATGTATTATAACTGGGGTATTTGGGGCTATACACCCATTGGTCACTGCTATTATATTATCAGTCGCCAATTACGTAAACGATCAATATTGTCTCATATAGGGAGTGCAGACAAAAGTGTAAACTTGAACCATTACGTGTGTATTTTTTGAATCATCAGGAAATGTTTACAGGGGTTTCGGTAACGGTAACAGCTTCGCGAATGCAAATGTTCTTTTTATACGCTTTTTATTAGCTTCACCTGTATGTCTGTTTGTAACCGACTCCTTTGGGCGCGATTTTGACCCACTTTAAACGGCCAGATTTCGTTCAAACTTTGTAGATTTATCGAGGACCGATGATAATACACTAATTGGATAAAATTATTCAATTTTTCAATTTTCTAAATAAGATTTTTGTTAATTTATATAATTTTCAACTGTCGATAAGGCGGAAATTTAATTTCCAACCATTATCTTTAGCCGATTTATCTAATATTAAAGAATTTTCGAACAAGCTATTATAAATAAATAAACCAAACTAAAAAGTAGAAGATAAATAATAGATTAAAAAATGTAAAAAACACGCTTTTTCTAGAAAACCGAACTAAAAAAATAGAAAATAAGTTTTAATAAATTTAAATTAAGATTAATGTTAAAATTTTCAATAAATATAAATGATTAATATGTAGTGTAAATAAAAAAAAAGTATTTTATTAAAAAAAAGCGTGTCAAATGTAAGTACGTACCGTAAATGTCATATCGTAGAGAAAGTGCCAGATGTACAATTACAGTGATAAAAAGCGGCCAAGTGCGAGTCGGACTCGCCCATGAAGAGTTCCGTAGCAGCAAGTAACATAATAATGCTTTTTTTTATTTTATGTTGGTGTTGATTGAATGAAATGTAAATTGTGTTTTACGATTTAAGACATATTAAAGAAAATCTACTTACTAGATCTCGTTCAAACCAATTTTCGTTGGAAGTTTACATGGTAATGTACAATACATATTTTTTTTAGTTTTATTATTCTCTTATTTTAGAAGTTACACTGCACACATTTTACCACTTTGGAAGTGTCTCTCGCGCAAACTATTCAGTTTAGAAAAAAAATGATATTAGAAACGTCAATATCATTTTTGAAGACCTATAAATACCTAAACCTAAATGGTATGTGCTGCGGTATATCTAAAAAAGTGGCCAAGTGCGAGTCGGACTTGCCCATTAAGGGTTCCGTAGCAGCAAGTAACATTATTATGTTACTTGCTGCTATTTTTTAATTTTTATATTTGAGTTGATTGAATGAAAGGTAAATTGCAGTTTACGATTTATGACGTATTAAAAAAAAAACTACTTACTAGATCTCGTTCAAACCAATCTTCGTTGGAAGTTTACATAGTAATGAACATCATATATTTTTTTTAGTTTTATCATTCTCTTATTTTAGAAGTTACACTGCACACATTTTACCACTTTGGAAGTGTCTCTCGCGCAAACTATTCAGTTTAGAAAAAAAATATTTAGAAACCTCAATATAATTTTTGAAGACCTATTCATAGATACCACGTATGGGTTAACCACGTATGGGTTTGATGAAAAAAAAAAATTGAGTTTCAGTTCTTAGTATGGGGACCCCCAAAATTTTTTCTATTTTTGTGTGAAAATCTTAATGCGGTTTACATAATACATCTACTTACCAAGTTTCAACAGTATAGTTCTTATAGTTTCGGAAAAAAGTGGCTGTGACATACGGACGGACAGACAGACAGACATGACGAATCTATAAGGGTTCCGTTTTTTGCCTTTTGGCAACGGAACCCTAAAAAATGAGAATCGATATTTTGCGAATATACTTAATGCTAGTATTAGTACATTGTCTGTAATGTAAATAAGTTGTGTAAATAAGTAATAATTGCATGAATATTAAAACCAAGGCATATATCAGCATTATAATAGAATTAAATGATTGATGACATTCTCTAATATATTTCTTTTCTTTTTTTAAGTAAATAGTAAATATTTTATAATCACAAAACAGTAAACTTAAAATAACTTTAAATAATTATGTTATATGTTTATAAAATTAAAATAAACATAAAATACATATATATACAAGATAAAGTCCAGCCTTTGCGGTCACGTATAGCGTCGATCAACACGGATATTTTCAACGGAATATTTATTTAGTCGATACTAATGATTGAAAAAATGTATCGGAAAATAAAACACGAAAATCGCATTTACGACAGTTTAGGTATTTTTAGGGATTTTCTTTAGAAAAGCCCTATTGCTATGGAGTTGTCGTCGACGTCGTCGTCGTCGACGTCGTCGGCGTTGCCAATTTTCTGTCACGGTTTTGGGTATGAAGGAGATGAGCTATCGAGTTGCTGTTTTCGGTAATAGATTCGTGCTGGGGTGAACCATTGCAAGATAAAGAAAAATCGCAAAAAAAATTATCGCAAAATCGAAAATCCCTTGTATTCGGCTGAGCTCGTCTCAGGAATTCAACTTGTTTTATAATGATCTAATTCCTGACTGTACAGTATTAGATGTACTTAATGTTAGCACCTCATTGAACAGAAATTAGGCATATAATCATGAATTTTAAAGGAGTTATTTCAAAAACCCACACCATGTGAAAGTGACCGTGACAAACAGCATAATACGCAGTGTATTCAGAAAATATATCTAAATTTGTTTATTCGCATTCTAGATATTATAAGCCAGTTAAGCTATGCTTACTTTGGGTATAGATAGCTCTCATTAAATTTTAATTTATAATATGAGCAATTTGCTTGATGGGTCAGAAGGTTTGGCTGGCCAAGCGGGTATAAAGTTTTTTTTTATTGAAATAGGTAGGTACTATCAAAGAATAGAAAATGGGAACAAATTGGTGTTATGCAAATATGGAATCACGCGTCGCTTAAGCTTTACGATTTTACGGTCAACCTTAGTCAATTTGATAAACATTCAAAGATGATGAAAAACTGTAGATCATAAAATAAAACCACAGAGACAGATAGAGAGCATGTTAAGCCGGTCCTAATGTCGGTCCTAGTTGACATAGGGACATTTTGGCGTTCGTTACTGGTAATTGCAGCCCTGAAATTACCGAGAACCTGGTGTCACTACAGTATTTCGATATCGCCAGTGAGTTGTGGAGGTCAGATGGCAGTTGCTTCACGGAAAATATCGAAGTTCAGCCGTTTTGTAGTTAGACCCCAACTGAGTTGCAAAAAAGCTCGTTGGAGGAGTAAAAATAAAACCACAAATATATTAATAAAACAACTTTAATAATGGGGGCTAAGATTATTTCGTGTGGCAACCGGTGTGACGCTCTCTTATACCGTCAAATATTTTAAATATATCAATAAAAAAGTTATCTTAAATTTAGATGTTGCGCATCTTCTAGAAGTTCCTCGACGGCTCAGTATTTATGTATTGGAATAGATTTTATTTTTAATGTTGGAAAATTATGAAGACTTCATAACATTATTTCAATTTGAAATGCTCCAACTTGTGTCCGACTGCCATGAAGATGTTCTCCACTGTACAAGGGATTTCTGAAAAAAATAATTGACGTTTCCGTAACCAGATTATTATACGTGTCACAGAGAGTAAACTAAAAACAAACGAAATTAAAATATAGATTTACACTGGAAAAAGAGAACATCTAGGACGGGACTTGAACTCGCAACCAGTCCCTTACAGGGGGAATGCCCTGACCAATTGAGCTACCTAGACACGTCCCAGACATTCGATACTCTCCGATATAAAACTTTCAGACATAACCATATCACATAGCTCGTATTAAACCCACCATCATGATGTAGGAAGCTATTATGGAGAATACTAAAACAAGCGCCTAGAAGTGTCCAAGTGCCCAAACAATTTGAAGATTACATTGACGGGTGTAAAGCAAATACCGCAAACAGTCTCACATTGAGTTTGAGTAATTTCGGTTACGCCTAAATGCAAATAAAACTTAAATTGCATTACTTGTATAATATTGTAGTAATGCGATATTGGAAACCATTATATTGCTGGCCTTATTTGTACTTAGGATGAAAATAAAACCAACTATAAAAGACAAATCCAGTTTCGGGCCCGACAAAGGCCCTGATGGGTTGTCGGGACGAGGCACTGAACGAGTCGTTTATATTACTTATTACACCACTATGTATTAGCAAGTTGGTTGTTCAACATACTTCGCTTCTTATATAAATTAATGAACAAAACTCATTTATTTTACCAATGTCAAACCAGGTATCGTCGTAGCCTGCATCCTTGCGAGCAGAGCGAACCGCTTCCCGTAATGCGTGTATGAGAACTGTAGCCAGACAAAGTGCTGGTTCACCGGTTGCTGAAATAACAGAACACATTCGAGTACATAATACATAATGACATATAGATTTACTTTGATATTATACAATAGTAAGAAATATTTATTCATTATTACTGTATGTAACTGATGACGTAAATTTCTAGAGCAATATTTTCTTGGCTGACTCTGTTTATTTCATAACGCGTTTTAGGTTTATCATGTATGATAAGTTAATAAATCACTTGGCAATATGTTGTTCTACCTTCATATCCATACAATTTCTTAGTTATTGTAATTCTAACTAATAAATTGATATTAAAACAATACAACCCCAAGACTTTCGGTCTTGACATGCCGTCTTTATAACGCGTACCTAATAGAAAATTATTAATATTGAAACCAGTTCCAACAAATAACTCAATTTCACAAACGAGAGCGAGACACTTAATTATTAGGTTATTTGAAGTTGCAAATATTCCAGTGACCGTTTTTTGTCCTATATTTACCATAATACATACTCATTCAGTCATACGGCCTTTGTGGCGTAGCGGTAGTGCATTCTACTGCTACGACAGGGGGCGCGGGTTCGATTCCCGCTCAGTGCAAATATTTGTATGCATGAATATGTCTATTTACATTGGTCTGGGAGTTTCTATGTATAATATGTATTTATTTACAAAAAAAAAGTATTTAAGTATGTTTATCCGCATTCTAGAACCCATATGACAAGCTCTGCTTAGTTTGGGTCTAGATGGCGTTGTGTAATTTGTCCTAGAATATTTATTTATTTATTTATTTATTTACAAAAAAAGTATGTAAGTATGTTATCCGCATTCTGGAACCCATAATACAAGCTTGTTAAACTATGCTTACTTTGGGTCTAGAAAGCGCTGTGTAGAATGTCGTAGTATATTTATTTATTTACATTTTCTTTCACATTTCTAATTTTTGAACAGACGGTTCTCCGGGCCTGCGAGGAAGAAATCTTCTAAAAACACCCAGATGGTCTGATAGTGATTCGTTACTTACAAATTTAATGAAAAAAATCAAAAATATTAGAACAATTAGCTTAGTCTACTGGTAGTTTTTTTTAATAACACCTAGGTGTCAGACAACCACACCGAAGCGTTATGAAAGCTACAGATCAAATACTTGTTTGTAGGTAATTTGTAAAGCGCCTTTTAATTATCAACCGCACGTAAGCGCTAGTTGTAGCAATTGCTATCAAATATAGCTTATATCATATCCGATTTTTAATGCTATTAACCGACTGTGACATGGCCCCTGAAACCAACCACACGTCTTGATCGACCACTTGATCTCATTGGGGTGTGGACACACGGAAATAAAGGAACATGCAAAAAATCGTCCCAACCCACCAACAGATTTCAAAGTTCTCTCATATAATACACCTTGCCACCACTATAATTTTATATTATGACAATATCATCATAGCTCATGGGGTTATCGTACAAAAAAGTATATATGTTTTATTATTTTTTATACAATAAATGGAACATTTTTAAACTATAAAAATACTATTGAAAGAGCCCAGCCGTAAGATCTATAAAAAAATTGGGTCTATCGCGCTGCACCCTCCCGCCTCGCTCTGCACTCGTCCTTTCGACTCCAACCTAAGCAGCGGCGCGGCGCGCGCGCACTTCAGTCGTGCCTTTTTTTTTTTTTTTTATCGTGCGGAAATCCCTTCGGATACCCCCCCGCGTGCCAGCGGACAGACATGCCATTAAGCAGTGGCGCGTACAATTGGAAGCTCTCAATTATATGGTATATGGGGATAGGTCGTCATATCGAATTTAACCTACCAGCAGAAGAAACGTTATCTACTATAATGATAGACAAATAATTATTTACCTATACAATATAATAAAACTGTAAAGGTAATAAGTATTATACATGGAAAATGAAAACTCTGATATTTGGATTTTTTTATTTGTCTGTATCTTTAAAATGTTATTCATATCTAAAATGTTTAGTTGAACAATTATTTTTGCAAGCAATACCTAAAATGTAGTTATTATCATTATAAAAAATAATATTAAACAAGATTTTTTAGGTAGATTTCGATGAAATCGATCTACCTGTTGGTTTCTTGACTACTGTCGAATTTAAAAAAAATTTCTTCATAGGAGGTCTAGTTATGACCCCCTGAGTCCGAAATGACCACTGGTCAAAAAGTTTATATATATATATATATATGTATGTATGGTTCCACTTCCCAAAATTTGCGGCACTCTCACGGTCGCATTTTTGCCCCGATCGCTTTCAAACTGCGGTCAAAAATTGCTTGGGTGTAAACTTACTTTAAGTTCGTGAACGGGTGGAATCCGGCCTCAGGGGACGGTAGGGCCTCACTTTTTATGAAATCAGTTTTTCCTCAAAATTTCACGTTCCATGAAAGATATTCGAACCGTTCTAATTTTATCCCATAGTATACATGAATACCAACTACTTTTAATTATAAACCTATAAGATTAAAACTTTAACTAAAAGTGGAGGGGGAAAACCAAAATTTTTCGGGAAAAAATCATAACTTCTAACCGGTGAACATTCTTGCAGTCGGAAACATTTTTAATCGATAGGCCATTTTTAAGTCTAACATAAATGTCTGAAAGGTTTTTCGCTAAAAATTACCGTTTTCGAGAAAAAAAAATTAAACATGTTAAAAATGTTACTGTGTTTACTTGTCTGTGTAAGTCCGTAGTTCTCTATATAAAATAATATTAATTGCTTCACGAAATCTACCTGTGCGTTCCCCCTGCGGGAACAGATTTTTAATGTAAAACACTCTTATTTTTTAAGAACCCCATCGATTTTTGGACTAAAAATGATTATTTGTCTTTTTATGGGCCGTCATAATAATACTGAAACTATCACCATGTCTGTTGGTCAGTTGGGATAGCGTCCAGTCAATTTATTGCATGGTCCTTTACTGGCGTGGTGAAAGTGCCATTATTAGAATCACTAGTAAAACTTGACATTGGCATCTTCGCCATTAATAATTATATAAACATTTATTATATTCTACTTGAGATTGGCAAAGTTTTGGCTATTCTTTCTATAGCAGAAGACTAAAATATTTCTAAATTATAAAAGTAAAACTAGTTATCTCTTGCCCCCTACAATCTTTCTTTTTTATAATAGATAGACTTAAGTTTGACCCCTATCTCACCTACCTGAGACGTAAAGATGGTGGTATGGTTTCATAGTTATTGCCTAAGGCGTTCATTTGCGTTTATTTTTGTGTGTGTTTGGCTTACCTTTTGATTGCAGCACACCAAATTCATTTCTTGCACCGCGTTTGAAGTATATTCTCATATCAGCTGGAATATCTTTAATTCCTGGAATCTTGTAAGTCCAAGTTCTATCTGTTAAAAGCTTTCCGGTATCACCATCATATACCAATTTTTCTGAAGTCCAGTAGCCTAAGCCCATGATAAAAGCACCCTCAATCTAGAAAGAGATTAAATAGGTATTAAATACAATTTGATACTTTTTTCTTTTATGGTGTTTGTACTTATATTACTGAAATTTTCAAACTAAAACGTGAAATATTATTACAATACTAATTACCTGTGCAACATCAATTTCAGGACTCAAACTTCGCCCAACATCTTCTAATAAATCAAGTCTTCTAACATCATGGTTTCCTGTTAAAATATCTACTTCTACTTCCAAAATCGCTACTGCATACACATCATATGGTTTGACTCCATCAGTGATATTAGAAAACATGTAACTTGCTTGAAGGTCTAACCCCGCGGTGTGTGCTTGGTCGACGAGGTCTTCCCAAGAAGGATTGCCCATTTTCTCTTTAATAGGTTGAAGTCTCCCATTCAGAATTGTACAAGCTTTCACAATAGCAAATGCAACACATTCACTGCCAATACTGCCACCAGTGGCCGTAGCATTTGGTGAAGTAAAACTAGTACTTGGCTTTACACTAACTTTTTCTAAGGGTATACCAAGAATGTGGGCACAAACCTGTGCTGCTTTTGTGTTTATTCCTTGACCCATCTCAATACCACCGTGGGTTATAACAACTGATCCATCTCCATGGTATATGGATACTAAGGCATTAAAATTACCTAAATGAAATATATCCATAGTCAATGGTATAAGTTTAATAGCACGTTTTCTCCATCGATTATATTTATTAAATTCTTCGACTTCTTTTTTCCTGTCATCAAAACTAGCGTCTGTTTGTAGTTGCGTTATCATTTCTGGTATTGGATTATTTTGCTCTACCATGTTTTGAAGTCTTACTTCCACGGGATCTTTATCAAGGCTGAATGCAATTTTTTCCATCACATATTCTGTCATGGCTACACCCTCTGTAGAAACTGGGAATATTAATGTAGTATTTAGCATATTTCATCACATGTTAACTAGAGAGATAAAGTGGTATACGTTTCAAAGATTCTTAAAAAACAGTGGTATTTAGGGATTTGTGAAAATGCATAGCAACCGTTTACGTACAAGGAGATCTACACCAAGTGTTGGACGATTTGTCTGTGAGTACGCTGTTGGCTTGTATATACCAGCGCTTGGAGTCATAACAGCTGTGGGAGTGCAATATAGTAATCGGGGTAAGTGTTTCATTGTACGAACAACCTGCGTCTTCGTAGAAGGTGTTCTTCAAATACTGAATTTTACCCTCTGTGTTTACGCCAACCTGCAAGAAATAATAATTTAAATTTAATTTATCATTGGACTTATCAAAACCATAATAGGTAAGATTCGAAAGTTCAAATTACATGATATTCTTTTAAATACATAAAAGATATACAATTAGTAGTAACATCGACCACTGTAAGTACCCCAAATATCTGGGAAATACCCTGGACAGGTCCCTCACGTTTAAAAAGAACTGCGAAAAGGTCTCCACGCGCAATAACTTACTAAAAAGTCTGAAGAGTTCAAACTGGTGAGCTGCATCGCAAGTCCTGCGAACAACAGGGCATGCTCTGTGTTATTCTGCGGGCAAATACACGTGCCCCCGTATGGTGCCGTTCCACCCTTGCTGGGTTGGTGGACGTAGTATTCACCGAGACCTGCTAGATAATAACTGGTTGTCTCAAGCCGCCTCCGGCACGGATGCTGTATCTACTAGCTGGCATTGCACCTCCCGGTGGCCACAAAGGCGTGTCTTCATCCACGGAGAGGGGTAAACTGGAAGCCGACCAACGACACACTATGCATGGCCATTCTCATGTGCCACAAAGGCTGAAAAGTCGCAAGTTTTTGGGCATGCGGTGTTACCGCTGACGATGAATGAATCTCTGGAGAACGCAGAGCCCATTACACGACTTTCCGTGGATAAGGAGGAAGACCAATTTTCTTTACTTCGGACACAGGTCGGCTGAAGTAACGAAAATTGGTCTAGGTGGGATCTCTAGGGTGATGCAGATCTGCGGTGCTAAGTTTGAGTCACTCCACAGACCTTGGCCCACATGTTAACGTGTGCTGCATGCCCATGTACGTGGGACACTCAGAAAGTTTTGCGAAAATAAAAAAAAGTGTTCTATAGGTAAATATTTTTTTATTAAATCTTTATAAAGTACTCTCCACCAGCCTCTATACAAAGTTTCATGCGTTTGAACCAGTTTTCAAAATACTTTTTCCAATCCGCCGCAGATACCTCGTTTACAGCCTGCTCAAACGTTGACAGCGTATCTTCCGGCGACGAAAATTGTATCAGTTTGAGCTGATTTTTTATTTTCGGGAATAAAAAGAAGTCGCACGGTGCAAGGTCAGGGCTGTAAGGAGGGTGACCTAGGAGTTTAACCGGAGTGCTGTCCAGGAAGTCCCTCGTTTTAAGCGCGGTGTGTGCGGGCGCGTTGTCATGGTGGAGTAGTATCCCGCGGAGCCCTGTGTTTGGTCGCTTGTAGCTCACTACAGAGAAAACTTCTGCCAAGCATTTGGTAGTGTACCATTCAGCGTTGATGCTTCTTTGATTTCGTAAAGGGATTGATAACAAGTAGCCAGACAAATTGAAAAAACTCGCGATCAAAATATTCCCTCCGCTTCTAGATCGCTTCATTTTGGTAGGTGTTGATTCGTTTTGAAACACCCAAACCGTCGACTGGCGTGTTTCTGGATCATACTGATAAATCCACGACTGCGCCTGCTTCAAACTTGTTTATCATATCACGACACCATTCCACCCGGGCCTGCTTCTGAGCATCGGTGAGATTGTGTGGCACCCAGCGTGAAACTATCCTTCTCACACGAAGATGCACGTGTAGAATCTCGTGAAGGCTTCCCGATCCAATCTGAAGAATGTGCTGAATCTCTTGATATGTGACTCATCTATTATCTTGGATTAAATTTTTCACTGCTAGCACGTTTTCTTCCGTAACAGCCGTCAAAGGGCGACCACTTCTTTCTTCATCCTCCAAAGTCAGTCGACCGCGCTTGAATTTGTTATACCAACGATACACGGTCGCCTTGGAAGGGCTTTCATCCTTGAATGCCATTTGAAGTCTATCGTACGATTCGTCTGGTTTCAGGCGACACTTGAAATCGTAGAAAATCATAGCGCGAAAATGTTCCCGACACAGATCCATTTTTCAATGAGACACAATAATTGAAATTATCTTGCAAAAAATGCAGAGAGAAATTTTGAAATTGGAACGTACTTATTTTTACTCATAAATAATCATATTTTAGAAATAGATTATAACTGACCAGTCTCTCATATATAAAAACTTTTTTTCGCAATACTTTCTGAGTGGCCTGGTACATGCACACCGGAGGAACTGATGAGTGCCTCTGAGAATAATAGTCCAGGTAGCAGCACACTGAGGGCTGTTCGGAAGCTTTCCACGTGTCCCTCTGATTAGCAGATGGGCACAGTGGAGAGCAAATTAGTGGGCCATCTCGAACCCGGAGATGGCCCAGGGTCAGTCGGGGTGCGAGGGATATGCTCTATGGATAACCTTACACCCCGGCGTCTTAAGACCCGAGACGGCGTGCGGTTTTAGTCGGTGCAAGCCCGACATAACCGCCCCCGCTGGCTGGCGGGGGGGGGTATCTGAAGGGATTTCCGCACGAAAAAAAAAAAAAGGTAGCAGCACACTAGGAAAACAAAATTTGAGAGCCATCGAAACGATAGAAGAAGAAGAACCATTTAAGATATTTTCGACAAAGAAAAGATCTTGAAATTTAATAGAAATAAAAATAGTATCTTTTACCTCAAAATTAAATAGTGCAGGCAAACGCTTGCCGATCGATTGCATATTAGTCTGCAATGGTAATATCATTCTGCAGGTTTTTCCTAGCATATGCGTCACTAGGGCTGATGAACAAGCAACTTGAATAGATCGGGTAATTTTACCACCATAGCCCCCACCAACCCGTCGGACGACGACATTTATACTGAAGCAATAACAAAGGGTATAATTTAACAAATTATCACACGAAATTAAATTATATTAAAATAAATTAATGAATTCCGAGATATATAGAAAGAGAGAGATAGAGAGACAAAGAGATCGAGAATGTAGAGCCGAGTTGAATGTATGTTTGTGTGGTACAGGCACATGAAACAAATAAAGAAGGGAACGAAGAAAAATCAAATCTATAAAACAAACTAACTATGGAATGATGGTCAGGGTTGACACACAAAAAGTGTAAGTCAGAAACACCCGGAACCGGTATATCTATATATATATATATATAAGTTAGTGAGACGTGTTAAAATTAAGCTAATGATGAATTTGGTTTGTGCCAGCCCCCTTCAAATTTACCTGTTTATAGGCACTTTCAAACACCGTGCTATGGCAATATTAGTCAAATCCAGCCACTGAGTAGATGAGTATACTTCCATTCCATCTTCTGTAGGTTTTGAAACACAAGTTTGCGTCTCCATGTAATAATGATACTGATCTTCCATTTTTATTTGGCCATTTACAACGGTTTTGACATCACTACCTGTGTCTGATGGTTCGACAGTTTGATCTACTCTAATACGTTTACTCTTTTCTGGTGATTTTAGTATCTGGTCTATTGTTAACAAAGGTCTATTCTTGCTTATAGTAGAATATATTATTTTTACAAGTTTAGCAGCTTTGCTCGCTGTTTTTTCTCTCTTAGCTACTATGATTCCAGCTGGCTGACCAAAGAATTTAACTTTATTGTTACAAAGTATTTCTTCTGCTTCAGTAAAAATAGGAATTCCATTCGGTATGAACGTGTTGTCTCCTGGTATATCTTTTGCGGAATAGAATGCTATCACTCCAGGTATTTTCTGAAATTAGATTATCATATCATGGAAAAAATATTTCTTTCAATTCCTTCTTTTTTTCGACTTTCTTTTGAAAAGGGAAAGTGAATTTCTATGTATATAAATACTAAAAGCACCCTGATAATTTTCGTTTTATTTGAAATGTTAAGCCTACTTACAAAAGCTTCAGAAGTATCGAAGTCTTTGATCACACTGCCTGCCACAACATCAGCTGTAACATACGCAGCAAACACTTCATTTGACTGTGCTGGTAGATCATTGGCAAAAGTAGCTTCCCCACTACATTGAACTAATGCTTCTAGTTTTGGTACAGGCTGGTTTAATGGCCATACGCTTTTATCTGTTTCAAAAACTTGAGCTCCATGAGAAGTGCTACGTTTGATAACTTCTGCGCCAGATTTATATATAGAGTTCATCTTGTTGGTGGGACAGAGACTAAGAATTGCCTGAAAGTTAGGGTCGTTAAAAAATATTTTTTATTCATTACAATAATATAATATTGGTCATAACTGATTATAATTTACCTTATAAAACAGAGCAACAGCCAGCATCTTTCTGAATGCTGCTGAAGGTTCAGGTGGTGCTTCTACAGGGTTTATCTCTTCATATAAAGACTTCAATGCTAGTTGTAGAACACTGTCACTATATGGATCTTTATCTACTAAAACTTGTTCAGTTTTTGTGGCATGAATGAACGTAGGAGATATACTGCCATATACGATCGTAGCTTTTTCAAGGATATTTGTATTTTGTTTAAACTTCAATAAAAATCCTGCGTTGACTACTGCATGAGCATTTTGTGATCGAGGCATGATCTGAAAATATATTTTTGAAGGAACATTGAATGAAATTGTATTACATAATATCGTGTCTGTATGAAGGATTTATCTATCTCATCACATTCTATCTCAAATTGAAATTAATACAGTGATTCTCTTAATGCAACAAATAAAATGTAATAGTGTGAATTCTAACAAATGTTATATCTTACCTTATACGTTTTGAGAGAATAAGACTGCGATAAAGGGGGCAATAAAATGTTTTTAATAATTTTGCCTTTCATATCTATTTTCAGAAAATCTGGCATTTTCATAGACGTTTCTCGGTTTACTCCTTGGGCTGTAAAAGAAAAAAGAATATCAGGAGCATGTTATGCCATAGTTATAATTTTTTGTACCCTAAATTATGTGCATTCTTACCAATTGTTATCATAGCGCCAACAGTTTCAAACAATAAAAATAAGTCTGATTGGAATGCATTATTCGCATATTTTAGATATAAGTTACCCCCAATTGTTCCAATCTGAAAATATGTAAGGTATAAGTTGAAATTATGCATGTCTATCAATGCCATGTATATACCAAATCGGGTCCGATTGATGAAAAGAAAAATAACGGCTTAGTGACTGAATTAGTGATAACATTACTGGCGTTAGTTCTCGCCCCAGTTAATATTTAATCTTAGGCTTTAAACACAAACATAACCAAAGTCAAAGTCAATAACCATTTATTCTGTATAGACCATTAATACTGCACTTCCAAAACGTCAGAAAAAATTGAACTGTTTGGCAAATGGACCAGCGGTTCGAAACGTGGCCCTGTCCTGAGAAGACTCCGGCAAGAAACTCAGCGGGCTGTTTTTTTTTGGTCTATTTACAAACATGTTTACTTAATCTAATTACAATATTACGTTTGCGTAGCATAGTGAGAGAGCAAACAGTTCATATCCAAGCTGAAACGGGATATCAATCCCTCTACTATAGGTGCACAGGTTACCAACCTTAGGAAAATTGGAGGAGCACGTGTGGTCGTCCAGACCACAACTGTTCAGGCAGTCATCGGGCTCAAGGAAGGCCGCTCCACCAACCTTGAAGGTAACGGAACTTAGCCGTCGCCAGCCCCTGGTTTGCCTTAGCCCGATTGACGGCGACCCGAAATTTGACGAAATCGTAAGTGCGGTCTATGACCGAAATTTCAGGGACAACCCGAAGTGGACCAAAGAGGCCCTTGGGAATGCTATGCGAGGAGCCTTCAAGAAAACCAGAAGGGGTGGCGCTGCTGTTGCGGCAGTATTTGAATGCTCCCCTGGGCTGCGACAGGAGCTGGCCGAGCGGGGGAAGCTCTACTTCGGCTGGCAGGTGGTGGAAGCCACTGATTTCGTGTCTGTAACGTGCTGCAACAGATGCCAGCAATATGGACACCCGGAGCGACACTGCCAAACCGCGGAGCCTACATGCTCCAAGTGCGGCGCAACCGGACACCGTGAGCCAGAATGCACCAGCGAAACCTCCAGCTGTGCCACGTGCCACAAATTTGGACGCGGAGAGGCGTCCAGCCACCGGACTGCCGCCCCGAGCTGCCCTGCGCGGAAATACGCGGAAAACCGAGCCATGTCCATGACCAACTATGAATAAAAGCAGTACTATTAAGTGTGGGCAGCTGAATCTCGGCAAGTCTTTGAGATCCACCAGGGAGCTGCCGGCGATTGCGGACGACCACGGCCTCGCCGTCATCCTGGTCCAGGAACAATATCCTGGATCGCTAGGAATCATTGAAACCGGCTCGGCCCCTATGGCGGGCGTATATGTGCACACCCGCACGCTACCATGTGTGGTGCTGACGCACCTCAGCAACGATCATTGCCTTGTGGTCGCCCTAGGTAAGGACAACGTCACCATGGAAGTAGCCTGAGCTACTTCCAGTACAGCCAGGATGTAGGCCCGCACTTGCACCATCTGGACAAGATCATAAGTGCCACCAACGGCAAACGTATTATCGTAGGGGTAGACAGCAACGCACACTCGCCGCAATGGCACAGCTACCCGCGGCACTACACTGGCCGAGGCAGGAAGGCCGATCTACGCCGTAATCTAGTTGAAGCCTTCATCGCAGCCCACGATCTACAGATTGCTAACGTCGAGGGCCAGTTAGCCACATTTAACGGCCTAGCGGGGGAATCAAATATCAACATCACGCTTCATACCCGGAGTGTAGCCATCAATAACTGGGCGGTGTGGGACTGCCAGAGTGCCAGTGACCACAGGCTGATCACGTTTGATTTAGCCACCACCAACCAACGCCGGCCTCCCAGCGAACGAGCCTCGCTGAGCCCCGAACCGCTGCGCTATCGGGACCGGGGGGTGCATTGGTCCGGCTTACGATCTGCCATAGTGGTGCGAGCAGGACTCCTTCGTCCCAACACATCTGCTGAGGATCTAGCTGAGGGCTACACCAACATGATTATCCGGACCGCGGATGAATTTCTGGGCCGACAAAAACCGCTAAAGTCCAACAGATATGAGTGGTGGAGTGGGGAAGCCTATCTGGAAAACGGGTAGACTTTTGGTCCTGCCAAAATGTAACGGCAAGCCCCCCACTGATCCAAAGGCATACCGCCCGATCACGCTCTTGCCTGTGCTTAGCAAAATCCTGGAACGCGCCGTTCTGAAATGTTCTCCCTCCATCAGCAGCCAAATCTCCCTGAGCCAGCACGGATTTTCTCCGGGTAGGTCGACCACCACGGCATTGATGTCCATTATGCGTACTGTGAAGGACAGTCCCTCCAAATATGTCCAGGCTATTTTCCTGGACATGGCCGGCGCCTTCGACAACGCCTGGAGCGTGAGGTCCGCGACGGTTCTGGGGGTAGTCCTGGACTCTGGCCTGTCCTTTGCAGAGCACGCATCAAGCATTGGGGAACGCGCGGCCAAATGATTTGGCAAAATGAGCAGGGTACCGGCGTCCACCTGGGGCGTCAAATACAGGGGCCTGCTCGCCGTGTATGGGGGTACCTTTGTCCCCACCGTCACATACGCTGCGGCGGTGTGGTACAGGAGGGCCCTCATGCACGTCGTCCGCAGCCCTCTACTTCGAATGCAGCGATCAAGCCTAATCCTACTAACAAAGGCATATAGGACCACCAGCACCAATGTGCTTGCGGTACTCGCGGGGGTACTACCGGCTGACCTGGAGGTGATTCGTGCTGGTGAACTGGAGGAGGCTCGACTTAGGCTTGCTGCCGAGCACGGGGAATCGAGCAGGCGGTTGCAGGAGGAACTCAAACAGTGGAGGGTGAGCACGCACGCGACCGCGTTACGAACCTGGCAGAGACGCTGGGACACAGAGGAGAAGGGGAGAACAACGTACCTCTTCTTCCCTCTTGTGAAACAGCGGCTTACATGGCATAGGGTCGAGCCGGATTATGAGCTGTCCCAGCTCCTCACCGGGCATGGATGCTTTCGAAAGAGATTGTATGACCTAGGCTTTGGCAGCGAGAGTGAATGTTTCTGTGGTATGGAAGATGAAGACCTACACCACGTGTTGTAAGGTCTGCCCCCTGTACGCTGGCATCCGCGCCACCGTGTTAAGTGAGGTGGTTAGATCGGAGGTTGGGCCTATGTATTATTCGGACCTGGTAGGCACACCCCAAAACTTCAGCCGGCTAAGGAGCTTTGCGCATGTTTGGCACGAAAGGCGCAAATGGCGAGTAACTCCGTCGGTGTGGCATGCTGCCTCAGAAAGGGGAGAGTGTAAAAGTAGAAGGACACCAAAATAATTTGTAGGGAGTCAAGAAATGCGCGCCCGAAAGGCAGTCGCCAGTAGGGCGCGCATCTCCCAAGATTCGGCCCGTTATAACCAAGATGGTTGGTAGGGCCATGGGAAGGAGGTGGGAAAGAAGTTCATATCCAAGCTTGTTTGTCGTCTAAATAGTCTTGAATTTTATAATAGCCTTTTTGGCAGAGTTAACTTTTAATTTGGGTTTTAACTTTATGAAGACGTAGATTCTTCATTTCACTAGGAAGCTTGTTGTAGAAGCGTATACAGTTACCCTGAAAGGAATTACTAATCTTGTGGAGTCGACTATTACATACCACAAGGTTGTTTTTATGTCTAGTATTTACGTTATGTATACACAGTCTTAAAAAATTGGAAATGTTTCTTCTAACATACAAAAGATTTTCAAAAATATATTGAGACACTACAGTTAGAATGTTTATTTCTTTGAACTTTTCTCGGAGGGAGACTCTTGGGCCCAACTTATAAATTCCCCGCACGGGCCCGCTTTTGCAATACAACCATCAGAATTATCATGAACTTTTATTTTAAACTGGATTGAAACAATGAGTGTTTCATTACAGGTTCAAACTTAAAGCTAAATTGCTTGTGTTAGGAGTGGGTTCACATCAGTAGTGTAATTGGTAAGATTTGAACCAAGGACAGTCAATCGTAAGGTTAAGTTAAGTTAACCATTAAGCTATCCACGCTCAAACTATTTCTTTTTTTACATCCTACTTACATTTCTAACTGGAATATGTGCTACTAAATCCATGTGATTATAAAACTGCTTCAGGTAAGCAAACTCTTCTTTTTGTTTGGACATCATTAAAAATAGCTCCATCATTTCTGATAAAGGCATGCCGGCTCCTAGGACCAAGTTGACATCTAAGATGTAACCTTTCAATTCAATTACGTTGAATATATCTATCACGTTTGGAGGGTATTCAGTGACGTGGTATACTCCTGTAACAGCACAATGAAAGTTATTTGTTTGTTGTGTTTAAACAAATGAATTGAAAAAATAAAAGAGAAATATAGGTGTAATTTTTTTACTACATTTTTTGAAGTGAAACTTCTTTAGTATCGTTGTGATTTCAAACTCGATGAAACGAAAAAATAAGTCCATCGTTTTTTTTTAATCAGGGACTTTTCAGAAGTTTCACTTCTACCGTGTGTGACTTGCACACACACACACACACACTATAAAAGGGTAAAAAGGGGAAATGTGGCAAGGGTAAAAACAGGAAATGTGAAAAAGGGTAAAAAGGGGAAATGTGGAAAGCGTAAAAACGGGAAATATAGAAAGGGTAAAAAGGGAAAAAGTAGCAAGGGCAAAATTTTTTTTTGTCAGTTATGTATATTAGAGACCACATTCGACCTTTGTTTTAAAGCTGTCAGAAAGTTAAATTTCAATGCAGCTCTTTTTAATTTTGTTATATTAGTCAGCTTTTTTTTTTTTTTTTATATTTAGGACACGTCAATTTGACTTCACCTCGCCTGATGGTAAGCTGAAGGAAAAGTCTCAGGAAAGAGGGTCACCATTACATACACGTACCATGTTAACAATGGTGGCACTCAGCTTGACGGCCTCATCAGAAGAGGAGTGTGGTCGTAGCACCGCGTGAACCCACCGGTCCCACTAGTGCTGCGACCAGAATCCCCCTGCCCGGCTATGCACTTGTTGACCCCTGAACGCAATCAAGCCGAAATTGGATTACTATGGAGGGGTTTTCGCAATCGTGCACGGTGGTACCTTTTTTTTTTTTTTTTTCGTGCGGAAATCCCCTCGGATACCCCCCTGCCGACCAGCGGGGGCGGTTATGTCGGACTTGAACCGACTAAAACCGCACGCCGTCTCGGGTCTGCAGACGCCGGGGTGTAAGGTTGCCCATAGAGCATATCCCTCGCACCTCGACTGACCCTGGGCCATCTCCGGTTTCGAGATGGCCCCCTCGGGTTTGGGAACCACGGTGTCCCCGTCTTGCCCCGGTTTGGGGGAGGGGCGTTAGTCGCCCAACCGTCCCGGCCTGCTTCTGCTGGGGTGACAGGCGGCCTCACCTGCCACCCCCAGGCCTGCGCTCATGGAGGACGGAGGTCGTTAAGCGACCTCTGGCGCCTGAGTCGCCTGCGACGCGCGGCGAGCATGTTGCGGGCTCGGCGGGCCGGGAGAGTTCTGAACCTCTCCCAGGCGCGCTCCGCCATCTCCTTCGCGAGCATCACATGCTAGCAGAAGGAGGTGGCGGCGGCCCACGCGCTCGCGCTCCGCACCATTGCCGCAATCATGCTGCCGAGGTCACGCCTCGGCACCTCCCACGCCGGGCAGTCCGCCAGCGTGTGCAGCCCTGAGTCCTCGCTCGCGTCACAGTGATGAAACTCAGGCGTTGGCTCCTTCCTGATCCGATGCAGGTGGTCCCCGAAGCACCCCTTCCCGGAGATCACCTGCGTAAGTCGGCGTAAGCCTCTCGTACGGCTTCCGTGTCCCCTCTCTAGCCAATCCTCCATGATGGGCCTTACCGTGCACAGTGGTACCTACCCGGCCGAATTTTGTGACAAATTTGTATCATCAAATTTCTACCACCAGTAAAAGCTGTAAAAATTATGCAAATATGTCATAATACGTTTGACATTGGTGATTTAATAGTTATTTATGCAACTGTGGTATAATGAGGGGTATTAAAACATGAATGTGGGTTTATCACACGAAGCGAAGCTGAGTGTGATAATAGTATCACATGAGTGTTTTAATACCTAATTATACAGTTGCATACAAGACTTTATCTACACCCATGATAAACTAATAATACATCTTCAGAGAATGATGTACTGCCCTTTGATATTTTCCAATTCATGAAATCTTGGTACGCCTTTTCATACTGTTTTCTAGATTTTTCCGGTAGTAATTTGTTAGAAATGTCCTTTGCTGCATTCGAAATGTCTGGAGGTGTGTTATCAAAACTTAAATCGCTCATTTTCGTAAGTAAACAAAACAATTTGCAAAAATAATAGCGAAGAAAAATAGCGGGAATTTGAATTCGAACGAATAAGCTTTAATTTTTTTTTACGGCGCGCCGCCGCTGTGGTAGTGCAATGCAACGCGCGTGAATGACATTTCTTTTTTTGAAACTCATATGCAGATTCCACGCATCGGGCGGTAAGAATTTGGCTGTCTGATGAGTAACCCTTTGCGCGGAAGACATTGAAAAAGCGAATGGAGTGTTATTATGAAATTTCATACAACATTATAACACCCGTTTGGATGATATTATGGTTATTAGGACATTGGATGTATTAATGTTGGTAATAAGCTAACTGTTTCAGAATCTTTTATAGAGGATTTAAAGCATGGGTGTAGATAAACTTACGTAAGTAACGTGGGTTAGTGTGTTCCAAATGTATGGTAGTGTGTGTAATGTTTTATTTATAGATTTCCATAATGTATTTTTAGGCATAATTTAAAAAAATATAAGCATTCTGCACTTCTCTTCCATATAAGCCATAACTATGCCAAATCTCACACTACTCCGTCCGCGCAATATACGTAAAAAAACTTTACATCCCTTTTTTTTAAAAAAGGGATGTAAAGTTTAACTTTAACGTATTAATATATAAATAATGTTAAATAATAACTAACCAAAAAAATCTCATCAACATCTTATTATTTTAATTTTTTACCTTGTCCAGTGTTTCCGGCGATCAATTTATAATTCCCTTGATTCATAACTTTAAAAGCATCAGCTAAGTTATAAGCTTTATACCATTTGTAACCATCAGCCTTGACCATGAACATTCTGTCATCATTTAAATGAATGAATGTGTCGCTATCTTCGTCAGTTTTGGGCGCTTCACCTTTATCAATATTTTGTTTCCCATTAAAACATTTATCTCTATGAGTGCACTTGTTAGAACATTCGATTCCGCAAGGTTTCATCATATTTAAATCTTCTAAATCTACTAGTTTATTCAATAATCTTTGTTCAGCGTCTGTTGCAAATGATTTGAAGGCATCTGCTATCGGCCTGTACCCAGTACATCTGCACATATTTCCAGCAAAAGAATTTTCAACTTGTTTAGAGCTTAAGTTTTTGTAGTTTGCTTGAAGACTGAAATATAAAAAAATCTTATCTTTCTCAGTAAAAATTCATTTTTGAATTTCAAAATTTATAAATATTATTTATCGTAGTTTACTTATAATGTATGGAAGATGTGACACAATTTATTTTACGGGTCATATAATAAAAAGCGGTCAAGTACGAGTCGGACTCGCCCATGAAGGGTTCCGTAGCAGCAAGTAACATAATAATATTTTTTTTAATTTTTATATTTGAGTTGATTGAATGAAAGGTAAATTGCGGTTTACGATTTATGACGTAAAAAAACTACTTACTAGATCTCATTCAAACCAATTTGCGGTGGAAGTTTACATGTAATACATCATATATGTTTTTTGTGTTATCATTCTCTTATTTTAGAAGTTACAGGGAAATTACACTTTGGAAGTGTCTCTCGCGCATACTTTAGTTTAGAGAAAAAAATGATATGAGAGACCTCAATATCTATTTTGAAGACCTATCTATAGATGGACACGTATGGGTTTGATGAAAAAAATATTTTGAAGTTCCAGTTCTAAGTATGGGGAAACTCCAAAAATGTATTGTTTTTACTTCTATTTTTGTACAAAAATCTTAATGCGATTCACAGAATACAACCAAGTTCCACTAGTTTCAATAGCATATATCTTATAGTTTCGGAAAAAAAGTGGCTGTGACATACGGACGGACAGACAGACAGACATTTGGCAACGGAACCCTAAAAAAGAAGAAGCGAATGGCCAGGAACGTAGCAAGTGGAAAATATTAGGAATAGTGAACTACTTTTGTAGGTTATGACAAAGTCAAATTGCTCTGAAGTATAATCTTGTACTTTCGGAGATGCCGTATTAAAGGTGTGTACCCAACCCAGTTCTTGATAATGGTCGTGTCACGCTGTACTGGGATAGGTCAATATGATATAGTGTTGATTGATCGATTAGAGCATCTTGCAATAATAATTGTCATTACCATTCCTCATGACGACAATCTTGTGAAAGCCGAAAAAGACAAACAAATAAAATATTTGGACTTGGCTAATGAGTTTGTTGACATCAATTATTGTTCCGATATTAGTATTGGTTCACGGACTGATCAAGAGCCTCGATCCACACCTCAAGAGACTCGCGTAAGGCAGTTGGGTCCAGGACTTAATGCAGTACGCGGTACTTCTCGACACGGCACGTATTGTGAGGAGATTCCTCTCTTTGCCGCCCCAACCACCAGTAGCTATGTATATCGAATGTAATGTCTCCGGCAATAGCAATTCAACCATTGGCCATGAGGATTTATCTTAGTCCTAAGACATTAAATTTGTGTCTGGGTGTTTTTCCTGAGCGGTTAATGCAAACTCAGTATAAATAGAACCTCCTCCTTTTTGAAGTCGGTTAAAAATAAGCTTCATTGCTCCTCTTTACCCTCTTTATTTAAATGTGTAAAAATAAAATAAATATGTTTCCGACATCTATGCAAGTCTTTAAAACCTTTGTGGCCGTCGTGCGTCATTTCCTGCTACAGAATGCTGTTACATTTATACATATTGGCGGAAACATTGGAATCGCCATAAAAAAAGAAACATTTATACAGTAAACTCTGAGACAGAAAATTAATAGGGTACTTATATGAAAAAGTGTATACAATTGAACTAAAGTTCCTGAATGACCTTATTTGTCTGTGCTATTTACGCTTATATTTGCGTGTGATAGTAAGGTCAAATTGGGCAATGAGTTTAAAGGTTATATAGATTTTGCTATAAGGATTGGAGGCCAAAAGGTGGAGCTATACACAAGTACAATCTATTGTACATTTGTTAAAGTTTAGCAATCTTTGTCAGAGGATAATTCAATTCAATCTTTTGACATATTCATAGTTTTTGTGTGACAATGGTAGATTCGTTTAATTTATAATATCTATGAATTGTCTATTGGTCACAATACACACACACAATATTATGTCCGCAGTAGTAGCCAGTGACCGCTCATGCTCTGCAATACGCAACTGTGGCAACTCACTGCTATGGCACGATTCCTTTGAAGTGTGCCAAAAAACTGACAACATCCCGAGTGCGCGTCACGACGACGGCCAATCGTGCGCCACTGTATACCATTACCCCCTATACACAATAGCGATGGCTTACGGTGGCCCATCATGAGACAGTGTCTACTGGACGCTTTAGAATTTACATAATTTATATGACTTATTTGATACATACTCCTGATAAATTAATTATGTGTAAATAGTTACATATTAAACCGATGACTATGTAAAGTGGAGGAAAAAAGTCAGGAAAGCGTATTCCAGGCTTTGTGGGGAAAGTAAAGATGTTAGTGGGATTTAACGATAAGATAATGATTATAAGGTAGAATTGTATAATTACCTATACATGTTCATGACCCATCCAGGTGTACAGTACCCACATTGCGTCCCATTGAAGTTAGCCAATCTGGTTTGAATGTCATGGTAGCCGGTGATTCTGTTCCCGATTCCTTCAACGGTGCTTATTTCCCAGCCGTGGCAGGACAGAACTGATACGAGGCACTGAAAAAGATAAACAATAAAGTTAATAACATAATTATGAGCGGCCTGATTTTCTATCATCCAATATACCCAAGCCTAACTCCCGCTTCCATCAACTATTCTGTTCCTTTCTATAAAACGTATAGTAATAACTTTTTCATCTCTCCTGTTCGGAAAGTTTAATTTTCATGGGTAGATATTCCGGGCTGAAAGTAGCTTATTTCATCCCTAAGGTAGAAAGTTTTTTTTTTTTTAATTTTAAGTTTCGCCATGGCGTCCATGATAATTTAATTACGTCATAATGCCTTGATACCATGACGCTTTTTTTTACATAGCCGCCTAAATGCACATCTCGTGACCAACTCGATTACAATGTAAGCAATAGATTCGATTTTCAAAACTTTTCTAATATTGGCAGTAGGTATGTACGTGAATTATAACTTTTTTTCAGTATTAAAAATAATAATTTAACTTTGCTAATGAATTAGCGGGAAAACGAGATTCAATATAAATAAATACCGAAGTGAATAGGTACCTTGTGTTAATTGTGGTTAAAAATGGTTTCGGAAAGTGATTCCAGTGACATGGATATTAATTTAACTCCCGATGAGATTTAAGAACAGGCAAAAGCTGTTGTTAATAATCTATTTTCAAATTGTTCTAATTTTACTTTAAATTGTAACTGATAATCAATATACCTGTTTCATTAAATGTGTGTGTAGTATTTTAATTTCCTCACATAGTCGAAATGAAAAGTGGAGTGTTTACCTCGGGTGAATGTCACCATTTCACCCTCGAACGATTGGCGCTCTCACTTCGTTCCAGCGCCAGAAATATCTCGGGTGTAATGGCTGACTTTCAACCCTTGTGTAACAATCTACTATTTTAGACGCAGTGTTAATGACTATAATAGCGAATGGAATTACTTGGACATGTTTAGCAGTAGTCTAAATGTTTATAAGACAGAATTACGAGCAATGTTTTTATTTAAGTCAAATACTTAGTCCTTTTTTTCCTTTTTGTTTGTGTTTAGTTTGTGCAGCATGCAAGTTGTAGCAATATCTTATTGTTATTGTTATCGTAATATTTATGGAACTCTAAGTCATTAAGAATCTCATGTTATTTAGCTTTATAAGTGTATGTATGACTGTCTGTTTCCTAAATAAATTAAAAAAAAAATATACATAACTAGCATTTTTTAATGGGGCTTGCAGCTAAGTATGATACTGTAGGAAGTTTACGCGTGTCACACATTGAAATAAAACAATTTTTAACGGATTCAATCGCGATTTATTTTATGTTATTTTATTATTTACATTGAAATAAATAAATCGCGATAGAATTCGTTAAAAATAGTTTTATTCCAATGGTCAATACTAGCCAGGTCAGTCTTAGGATGGGTGACCATTCTTAACACATTAAACCGACGGCTTAAAGTGCTTTCCGAGTAGTGTTGCCCATTGCAAGACCAAGACGAGACTTGAGCCAGTCTTGGTCTTGGTCTTGCACCGATACCCCTGGTCTTGGTCTTGGTCTTGGTCTTGCACGCTCAGTCTCGGTCTTGGTCTTGGTCTTGCAGCAAGAGTCTTGCGAGTCTTGCAAGTCTCGCACTTATCAATTGCTTAGTGTGATTTAGTAAGATATGAAACATCCTAATGAAGTATGGAAACTTGAGATTACATTGACATAGATTCCTATGTCAATGACTTGACATCATTTTTTAAATATTGTCAAGATAAATAGTGATAGTAATCGTAATCACCATATATGGAAGGAAACATAATAAAGACAAAGTATGCAAAATACTATTTATTGAAATTATCAATTTTAAGCTCAAGAAACAATAAACATGGTAAATATCAGGTAGATTTTTAATAATATTAATAATAAGAGAATTATTATAATAATTCTTTTGACCAAGAATTAATGCAAAGTAACCACCTGGCTGACTCATCACTTAACCTATTTCTGTGTTTTCTTATTACTAGTGATGCTTTAGAAAATAATCTTTCAGCGGGTACTGAAGTTGCAGGTATTGAAAGAAAATCACGAGCCATCTTGGATAAAATCGGATATTCCGTTTCATGCGTCCTCCACCACTCTAAAATGTCTTCCGAGCTGGTGGCTCTCGGCTTACTTAAATACTCCTCCAACTCGTCAGTTTTCATTAAGCCACAGCCAGATCCTGAAGACGTAGAGGGACCTGTGTATAGCTTCTCGAAATCTATTATGTCTTCATCTTCAATATCTTCATCATGATCGTGAAGAATATTTTCAATATTTTCATTGTTCTGTGGAGACTTAGACATAAGGTTTATTGTACTTTTATATTGCGTATAAATTTCATTGAATTTGCGCAGGCTTTCTGTTTTTATTTGCTGTCCCCACGTAGTCATTTCGAAAGTCTCAGCTTTGTGCCTAGGGTCTAAAATTAAACTTGTACAGTAAATCCAGTTGCTCTTCTTATAATGCTTAAGCATTTTATCTCGGGCTGCTTGAAAACCCAGAACGAGCTTTTCGTCCACTTCGGTTCGATTTGGTTTCTCGTCTAATTGTTTTGCCATGGATTCAATTTTATCCAGTAAAAGATTGAATGACACAACGACTAGCGGTATTGTAACATATTTTTCTCCACCAAGTTTAGTTGATAAAACTTTAAAGTTTATTAGAAACTTATATATTTTGTCGAGTATTCGCCATTCAATTTCCGTGATTTGAAAATCGTTTAATTCGCTGACAGAAGTACACAATATGTTAATACCCATTCGGACTTTTATACCAAATCCAATCATATCATGTGTAGAATTCCATCTTGTTGGACAGTCAAGTATGGGATTAAGATCAGCTGGCACACCAGATGCTTCACAAGCAGAGTGGAACTTTCTTTTTAAGATCTCACTTCTTTTTATTTTACAACAAATACTGCGTAATTTTGTAATCGCTGTACGTGAGTCAGCAATATTTGGAATATGTTCTTCATCTTCTTCACTTTCCTCTTCATACTGCTGTTCTCTTTCTGCATTTTCAGTGTCACTATGTAATGCTAAAGTTTTTAATAAATCTTGTACACCAAGGTTCAAAATGTGAGCAAATCACCGGAAATGTTGATTGTCTGAGTCAAAATGTGGCATTTGTTTGCCAAGTTCAAACATAAATTGCGTATTTGCACTAGCGTTGTCGACCGTAATACCCTGTATTTTATCAACCAAATCATATTCAACTAAACATTCGTGGAAAATAGTTGCAATATCTTCCCCAGTATGTCGACCGTGTGAAGGCATAAAATCAAGGACTATAGATCGATATTTCCACTCGTTGTCTATATAGTGCACAGTGACGCCATAGTAACTCCTACCAGCAATAGAGGTCCATCCATCTATGGTAAATGACATTTTGCACGAGTAATGTTGTAGTCGGTTCTTAACATGAGATTGTAGTTCTTCAAATCGCTCTTTAATCTTCCGTCTGAGAGTTGACCTTTTAGGAAATACCATCATCGGGTTCGGGCAAATGGATCGAAAATATTCTTGTGTATCTTCATCATCAAAAAATGAGAAAGGAAGATATTTTTTCACAATCCAATCAACTGTAGCTGCCACAAAGTTTTCACTGCGGTTTCTAGAAAGTGCTGGCTGAAATAAAATAATAAAACATATTATGATAATTATATGATACAATACAACATCAATACTATGAATAAAGAAACTTGTTTGTTCGTCGTTTAATTATTATTAATTAACAGCTTTTCACTAAATGTATTATGATAGTATACAGAGTGATCAACCCAAATGGGTCAGTGGGGAGAAGTTAGAAACTATGAGATATAGCGAGATTTGTTATTAGCAACCATGGCTTCGATTTTGGATATAATAATAATGACAGTCAAACTTTTCTTCTAACTTTCATACATAACCGGGAATCGAACCCGGTCGAAGTCTCTGTAAACAAATTCAGTTAATAATAATGACATTCAAACTTTTCTACTAACTTTCATACATAACCGGGAATCGAACCCGGTCGAAGTCTCTGTAAACAAATTCAGTTAATAATAATGACATTCAAACTTTTCTACTAACTTTCATACATAACCGGGAATCGAACCCGGTCAAAGTCTCTGTAAACAAATTCAGTTAATAATAATGACATTCAAACTTTTCTACTAACTTTCATACATAGGTAACCGGGAATCGAACCCGGTCGAAGTCTCTGTAAACAAATTCAGTTATTTTCGTTATTATTGTGAGAAGCGTCGATAGCTTAGTGGTTAAGGAGTCCCTTACTATTGAGAGGTCCCGGGCTCGAATTCTAGCCATTACACTACCGAATGTGAACCCACTCCTAGCACAAGCAATTTAGCTTAGTTGCAGGGGTTACCGGGAATATTAGTAATTAATCGGTCATAATTATGATTCATTTATCTGCATAGACCACTTTTTTATCTACATCGATATTTATGCATTACAAATTGTTTTGTTGGCGCACCAACGCAATTTGTAAGGCATGGCGAGATATACGGCTCTGGGTCAGCCGGGGAGAGAAATGTGCACGACAATCTCCCACGCACAACCAATGACATGGGGCGGAAAAAAATGTTAAATAGGTATCTACCTACTTGTTACCAGAATTGCCATACTTTTATATGTTTTGTTGTTGGTAATTAGGTAGGTACCTAACTATAATTACGTATATTAACACTTAGGTAGGTATTTTTTCTTACCTGTCTATTTTCTCCATCTCTCATTAAAAACTTTGATATGGGCCCCTTTGTTGGCTTTTGCTTTATTAGTTGACTTGCAGGAAGTAATAGTCGCGATTCCTTCTCGTGAAAAGACAGTAGATGCTTCCTTAATCCTGAAGTATTTCTGTTCTTCATTTTGATTTCAACTTTCTTATGGTGGCATAACTTACATGTAGCAGTTTCAGTGGCATGAATTATATCGAAAAACTCATCAAATTTACTTTTTAGTCTTTTAGACCTAGTCCAACTCTCACTACTCTGACTAGAACTATTTGAATCTATGTCACTCATTTTAAAACCCGGTTGACTCTAAGCGCAGCTTAATCAAAACCAAAATGCATTTTTATCATGATGAACGCCCTTATATACAGCACATGCCGAAAGGCCAAAAGATACCTACATAACCTACGTTCGGCATCTATTGACAAAAATAATATCCTTCCAAAGACTATAAAAACAGAAACGTAATCTTAACGTAGTATCAAATTCCTCAAATCCAATCTCTGCAATCCGAGCAAAACAATAAAGTGACGGAGGTAACTAAGTGAATTCTATCAAAAGAGGAACGAAATTATTATTAATTGACTTCAACCCACCTTTTTTTAAGTTTTTTTAAGACTATTGCACTAAGCACTAACCCTATTAGGTAGGTTAGGTACTATCCCTGTGATCAAGTAGGTATAATACTATAACATCTGTCTATCTTTATGGTGTGGCTACAATATTCATTGCAAGGACTATTGCAGGATTTGCAGGTTGCATGACAACTTGCAGGTTATCGTGTCCGTTCGTTATGAGTTATGACACTTTTGAGCACCCAGAAACTTAATTTAATTAGTCTTTGAAATGTCGGATACCTTTGACTTCAGAGCGGCAAAATCAAAAAAGAAATTCACTTGTCGCAAACTCTTTTAATATACCGCCACGTCTTTGTCGGTAAATATCAAAAATATCGTAGATTTATTGTATTATATGTATTAGCTGTACAGGGGTGAATTCAGGCGGAAATAGAATCTGGATATTCACTTTTTCCGATTTAAATCCATTAAATTCATGGAAATAGAATAATTGGATCACATAAAGTATAACTTTGATTCTCACACAAAACTCTATTTATTTTTAAAGCATTTATGTATCGATTTTATTTTAGTGATAAATAATTTCTGAGAAGTAAACTCATCATCACATTCATTGGTCACCTCTACAATTGGGCTGTTTAATTTTACGTAACGTAAGTATTTGCCGTGCTGGTTTGGTTCCCGGTGGAGTAGAATAGGACCACCCCATCTCTTTTCATGGGTGTCGTAGAAGGCGACTATGGGATAGGGGCTGTTCTACATCCGACAATAAACACACAGCCCAAGACAAAGTGCCCAATCGACAAAATGTTGGTGTTAAATACTCCTCTGCCTACCCCTTTGGGAATTACGGGCGTGAGCATATGTATGTAGGAATGTGTATTACGTATACAGTAATATACTTATATTACTGGTGGTAGAGCCCCGCTGGAACCGTTAGGTGTCAGCATGAATGGGCCGGCTCGACCGGGTAGTTACCACCCTGGCACAGAATATCGACGTAAAATAACAGATCTACTGTTGTGTTTCGTTCGGTGAGTGTCAGTTCCGGAGGCCCAAACTCTCATCCCTCCTCTTCCTCTCTCCCCTTCCGCCTCCTTTATCCTGCCTTTCTCTTTCCACCGTCTCCTTCAGGCGGTAACGCGTTAGTAGCAGCCTTGGTGTTGCAAACGTCTATAGGCTACGGTGACCACTTTCCATCAGGTGGGCCGTAGGCATGTTTACCGCCGTAGAAACATAAAAAAAAAAAACAGACGTAAACTGATTTTGATGAAACTTTACAGTAATATTAGGTACCTACCTACCTACCCACCTACATAGGCTAGATTTTTTGCAATAACCAACGTACACGTTCAGTGCAGTAAATAGTAACAATATTCAATTTGATAATGAATTAGTAGGTACCTACCTAGTAACCTACCTTGTATTTCAACACTATTTACACAAATAGCAATTAATGAAAAAATAAATATAATCGTCTTATTCGATTCTGATTAATCAGTAAAAACGCGCCCAATCCGTCCCCTTTCGCCGGTGTCCTTTGACGGCAGCCATAATGTCGTTTTATCTCTATATTAAAATCTTTATTTTAAAGCGGTATCTCTTTGACAAATGTTACACGTGGAGAGTAGGCATAAAGCTTTAGCGTGGCAAGTACATACATTTCCATGTGCCAAATAGGCAAAAATTGGCGGTATAATGGTATACGTACCTACAGTCAGTGATAGTTGATGAATCTTGAGACCTTTAATAGGGGCTGTCAATGAAATAATAGGTACCTACAACAAATGCATAGATCGATAAGTGCAAATAAGTGCAAGTCCTCTTTGTATCTACATGAAGCTTAAATAAATATAAAGGACTTCGAGTCTTGTGTCACATAAGTAAGTAGGTAGGTACTGTAGCGTCCGGGGGTTGGACGCCACAATACCTCGTGTAGATAATAAGATAAACACAGAGGAAGAAATTTAAATGGGCATTTATTATATCATCAAAGCTTCCTATATCGGGTTTAGGGAGGTTTTTACGCGTATACTTTTATATTACTTCGAACTAGGGAATCGCGAACTCCGCTCAAGGACTGAGCCTAAATTACAATTACATTTATATCTTCTCTTCGGCCGGCGGACCCGGGCGGCGCGTCTAGTCGCCCGCTGTCAGCCGCACAGCCGAAAGCAGCTCCACGCCGCAATTGTTTTTCTTCCCTAAGCTAAATTTGAATGACAAAGTATTTTTATTTAAACTCTGACACATGATGGCCAGGAAACGAACCGTAGTGTGTGGGACGAGGTCCGAACACTACAGTACCTACTTTACATTGAAACTGCATATTCTCATAATAAGCGTCACGTCGTCGGCGGCGGCGTCGCCAGAACAGAACCGAGTGTCTTTAAAAAACGTTCGTTCCTCTGCCGAATGATAGTGGCTAGTGGCCTACCTACTTCTAAAAATATTAAAACACAAACCATTCATATTACACAGTAATTTAAAACAATTGAGGGACACGCGCCTATTACAGATTATGAATTAAAAAATCGTGTGTGTGTGTGTATCTACTTATTCTCGGGATAAAAAGTAGGTAACATATGTGTTATTCTAGGATCGAGGCTCTAATGTAACTCTGTACCAAATCCAGAGCCGTTAGCCGTTAGAGCGTGATTGAGTAACAAACAAACATACAAACATCTTCACAAACTTTCACATTGACACTGCGCAAGTCGCCGCTCGCGCTGATTGTCGGTAACTAGTAACTACCGACAATGAGCGCGATTAAGTACCTAGTGTACCTACCTGCCTACGATGAAAAGAACTTCAGTCGTTGGCTAGCGCGGCTTGTGCCACGTCTATATTGGCACGCACGTCAGACATCGGGTCGTACGGCTACCAGTGGTATGATACATAGGTATAACAACATGTGGCAATTTGTCTCTAAGGGAAAATGGAATAGGTACTAATTACCGCCTGTGCTCTTCATTAACTAGGGCTTTAGGTTCAAGGTCAGTGAAGTTTCCTTTCTATTTACCTACGCTAAACATAGGTAGGTATAAAAACATACTACAAAAAAGCAACAGGTAAGTATGGTGGTAAGTACCTTATCTCATCATCATTCTCTGAGCCTTTTCCCAACTCAGTTAGGGTCGGCTTTCTAGTCTAAGTTGCGGCTAACTACGATATTTTCCGTGAAGCGACTGACGTCGGACCTCCACAACCAATTAATTGGCGATATCGAAGTTCTGTAGTTAGACTAGTCGGACTTTTGAGGGCTCCAACTACCCGTAACGACTGTCACAGATGTTCGTATGGCAACCGGGACCGACGGCTTAACGTGCTCTCCGAGGCACGACCAGACCAATGCAAATACCCATTTTCATGCACACAAATATTTGCACTGAGCGGGGATCAAACCCGCGCCTCCTGCGTACCGGTCGCGTTCACTACCACTACGCCACGGAATAGGTAAGGTACCTACCACAGCCTCCGTCTATCATTCTATCAGTAGGTATAGACGTAGTAGGTACCTAGGTACTATTATTTATTCTGTGGTATAGAAACTAAATACCTAGTACATACATACTCAGGTATTAAAAATGCTCAAATCTCAGTTTGACTTCACTGCAAGACTGCAAGAGTCTTGCAGACGTAGTCTTGTCTTGCGCAAGTCTTGCAAGGGTCAGTCTTGGTCTTGGTCTTGCAAAAAATAGGTGGTCTTGGTCTTGGTCTTGGTCTTGCAAAACTGCAAGACCAAGACCAAGACTGCAAGACTCTTGTTCTTGCAGTCCGATTTTGGGCAACACTATTTCCGAGACAAGAAGGGGTCTCGGAAAGTGCGTTAAGCCGTCTGTCCAGGTCTCAGTGTGTCCCATTCAAACTTATATGGCAGTCGTTAGTCAGAGCCCTAAAAAGTTCGACAATTTGCCTGACTACAGAACTTCGATATGTAGTCATTAGAAAATACTAGTTCAACATCCTCCGAGACATTTCCCAAATCAGTTGGGGTCAGTTTTTCAGCCTAATTAAGAAGCGGCCTGACTTCTGTATTTTTCATGAAGCGAATACCATCTGCTACGCTATTCTGTAAGAACGTTTATGTATCTCGATAGCTGAAACCGCGGTGAGTATCGAATTCCTTATGGCGGATATGTTATTTCACCACGGATTCAGCTGTATAGATTTATAAACACTCTCACAGACTACCACCACTGGTCTCCACAGCCTCGAGAGGAAAACCTTCATCAAAGGCTCGTCTGTCAATTAGTAGGTGTACTGGTTTGCCGGTGAGGTTGCCTTGGTCCTTGAAGATCTTGTTGCGGCCCCATAAAATCTCAAAGTAGTGATTGAATTAGAGGTTTTTATTGTAAGGAATCGAGACTTAGGAATAAAACCTAAAGGCTATGTATTGTATTGTACCTATACCTTGAGGCAAAACTCTTGGGTAAACGTTGTGCACTAAATGGTCAACTAATAAACCCATAAAAGGATTGGTTCATCAATCCTTTTATGGGTTGACCAATCCTGCGAGTTCTTTGAACCCGTGACTAGTTTTATATAGGTATCTATAATTGGTTGATTGGCTCGCCTCCGCCGCCCCGCGCTTCCCACCAAAACTACCTAAAAACTCGTTCTGCTCAGAGAATTTTCTTGTCAGGATTTTTTCACATACTTATAACATATCTTATACATCTGTGGCGTACCGGTAGAGCATTCGACTGCTAAGACATAGGTCGCGGGTTCGATTCCCGCTCATTGCAAATATGTATATTTGCATTGGTCTGGGTGTTTCTATGTATAATATGTATTTGTTTACAAAAAAAAGTATCTAAGTATGTTTATCCGCATTCTAGAACCCATATGACAAGCTCTGCTTAGTTTGGGTCTAGATGGCGCTGTGTAATACGTCCTAGAATATATATGTATGTATATATGTACAATAGAGTGTAAAAATAGAAGAGCACCACAAAACAAAATATCGACGTGACTTGCGTTAAGACTTTTTACATTTGAGGTGTACTTGGAAATATGTGTAAATTGCAAATATATATTTTTTTGTACTATCTAGCAAGAAACCTTTGACCGTGGTTTTTGTTTCAATGAAGACCTGCTGAACTGGTTTTAGTAAAGCTTCATCAATTATAAGCAATCCGTTTTGATGAAAAACTGGTACCTATTAGATTATGATTAGTGTCTTTGCGATCAGAACGTATCCACGTAACCGATTTCAAATTTTTTATTGCACTTTAAAATGTGGTGGGGCTCTACCTATACCCTCGGGGCCCAAGTCAGCCTCATGTGCTAGTCGGTGCACCTGTTAAACAATTATCAGAGATATAAAGATTACTCGCCGTCAGTAATGTCTTTTTCTTTCGTTTTTTTCATCGATGCTCACCGATATCCCGTCCCTTTGTTTTTGGCAAAGGCACCGGATAGCGTAACGTTAATAGAAGCTTATGATGTCGTTGCCAAAACCATTATTTAAGCACTTCCTTTTTAGGGTTCCGTACCTCAAAAGGAAAAGACGGAACCCTTATAGGATCACTTCGTTATCCGTCTGTCTGTCATGATTAAATGAATTATGTAGGTATACTCATTTAACTAATTTCCTATCCAATTAAAATTTAAAACATGTATACGACTGCCGTGTAAATCCAAAATTATTAAATAGGGAATTTTAATAATATCAGGCCTTAAAACTGTGATATCGTAAGATCTGTCCGACAATATCGATCTCATCGACTCATGCTCTTTCGTACCCTGTCCCCCACTATGCCACACGTTCCTAGGTAGTGGTACAGCGGTACCGGAAGTCACTTGTTGTAGTCAATTTCGTGTTACGGCAATTTTTACAACCAAGGGCCACTTACTGAATTTACAGCAAAGGTTTTGACAGTGTTGCTAGGCAGTACAGGAGCACGTACAGCCACTATGCAGGCTCCACAGCCACCTTCGTGGCACATCGCTTTGGTGCCACGTAATTCGGCTACATTACGAATGTACTCATTCAGAGACACGTCTGGACCAAACTTGCTTCCCACTGAAAAGAGGAAATAACTTATTGAAATTGTTGAAATTGAATGACTCGATCCTAAGCTGTTGAGATGTACCAACCATCTTTTCTATTAAAATTAGGATGTTTTTTTAACTTCAATAGCCTCGCGTGATATTCGCTAAAACCCGACGATATCTTTATTGTAATTGTATTCAAACATAACATAACTTCACGCCTGTCTCCCCGAAGGGATAGGCAGGGGTGTATTACACGCCCACGATTCGCCAGTTATGTTTAGGTCCCAATGTAATAGGGGGTGAGCCTATTGCCATCTACCTTGCACATTATTAAGCGATCGATAATCTACATTTTTAATACACACATAACTACGAAAAGTCAGAGGTGTGTGCCCGGGTCGACTGGGGATCGAACTCGCGACATCGTCTCGGCAGTCCGTTACATACACCACTGGGCTATCGACGCTTTTTCAAACTTATCGAACCTATTCTTTTTAATATTGGAATAGGGCTAGGTATTAATAAATATTATACACGCCAAGGAGATAAGTATACACCTTTACATAAAAATTCACCCCATATACATATAATTGTGCAAACGGTACGTAGCCCTTATGATGAGATGATGAGATGAGATACACGCCAAGGAGATAAGTATACACCTTTACATAACAATTCACCCCATATACATATAATTGTGCAAACGGTACGTAGCCCTTTAAAATATGATCTGCAGACTAAAAATAAACAAAATTAAATTAGGAACTTACCTTCATAGTCTTTCCCGTTGATTTTAAATTTTATTTTCACCATTTTTCTTTGAATTGCACCTGGTAAACAAATTTAAAAGTTATTATTTTGTTCTGCAAAATTCAATGTTTTTATGTTTTATTTGAAGATAAAAATATATTTATTTATAAAAACATGTTTATTAATATCATCCCAGCGACAATCCCGGTTGTATTGCATAGCTTGTACTTGCTGCAAACTTCCTGTTTTTTTGAAGTCGGTAAAATGTAATAGCGCGATTGTGAGCCCCTAATCACAGAAAATTTATATCTTCTGGATTGAATTATTTATTCTATGCTAAGATCCATTTCATCAAATTTCATCCATATCCATTCAGCCGTTCTGGCGTGGTTGAGTAACAGATATACATTCATACAAACTTACGGGTTGATAATAATAGTAGTAGTATAGGTGTATGCCCCCCCCCCCCCCAAGATCTTCAGGGCGCAAGCCAATCGTCCTGCTAGCCGGTATACGTGCTGGTTTACGGACGAGACTCTGGTGTAGGTTTTCCTTCAGTGGAAGCCAGCCAAACCAAAACATAGAGGGAGTAGGATAGGGCACCCTATTTTTTCCGTTGGGAAAGCCCTTCGGATACTCCCCCGCTGGCTGGGGATGGTTATGTCGGGCTTGAACCGACTAAAACTATACACAATCTGGGGTCTTTATCAGAGTGTGACTGACTGACCCAGAGCCATCTCCAGTTTCGATATGGCCCCCACTCGGGCTTGGGAACTATGTGCATTATTTGCGGTAGAATATTTATCTGCCTTTGAAATCTGTATTTTTAAATTAAATGTAAGGAAAATGTCTTGTGCGTACTACAGCATGTATCCAATAACTTTAAACGAGCAAAAAAAAACATTGGTATTCTGTATGATCTATCTAAAGAAAACGTTCTCGAGAGGTTATGTAATAAATTTCTAATATACCTAATAGAAATCTCACAGTATTGGTAACAAAACTCCTCCGAAACGGCTTGACCGATTCTTATGAAACCTTGTGTGTATATTCAGTAGGTCGGATAATAGGACATAAACAATTTTTCACACCCCTACCCGGGTAGAACCGCGGTTAATAGCTGGTAATCTAATAAAATATCTTGATATTCTGCTAATAAATCTTTTGCACTAAGTATTATAATTTTATAATTATATTATAGAACTAGAAATTGGTTGTCTGTACATTGGAGACATTTAAAAAAAAACTCAGGATATGATAAATTAACGATTTTGAACACAATTTTTTTTTGGCAATTCATGTCCTTTTGTTTGTTTGTTTGCGATGGACGCAAAAACTACTAATGGATTTTGATACGGTTTTTCTAACAGAAAGGTATTGGTCAGACTTAAAATCTGCCGTATGTTTGATTGCAATTGGTTTAGTAGAACCGGAGATATGAAAAAAAACGATAATCGACCTCCGTCCGGGCTAGTTGTAATGTTTGTAGCATTTTGTTTTCATGGATACATAACCTATCATTATCACAGCGTTAGTCCCAGTTGTATCCAAAGCTCGTACTGTGGAGCCTGAGGTCCGCTCTTCAACTCTTTCAATTGATTTGGCTTATCTTGATTCAGCGGAAGCGACTGACGTCTGACCAACCAACCCCTTCTTGGGGTAAAACGGACTAGCGACTAGCGACTAGATAAAACGGATTGTTGCATTTGGCAGGTTGTTAGACCATAGAGAATCAATTCTCACAGGCCAAATGGCTAAAAAGGCCTTGAAATAAGACTCTTGTATTTGAAACGCCTAGCAAGCACACATCCCCAATGCAGTAAAAAGTAAAAAAAAATTGATAAAAATCAATGTTGCCTCGTGTTCAATACTAGGTTTTGATATTGCACAGCTGAAAGCCTGCGTCAGAGATGCTCCGGCGCAGGTTTTCCTCTCCGTCAATCAGCAGGTAATGTGTTCAATTTTAATAGATATAACACACTTTTTTGTTCATATTTTACGTAATCATGAGCCTCGATAATCATTGCTCAAGCAAGCACATCAAGTTTTACTCATGTTGATCACGATTTTGTACTAAAAAATTCAAGGCAATGATACTGTAGAATAAATAACTATGGAAGATATAGATGATACGATACGAGTTATTAGTATATTATAAAGAAAGAGACCGAATAGATTTAGATTGAAAAAAAGCGGCCAAATGCGAGTCGAACTCGGCCATGAAGGGTTCCGTAGCGGTAAGTAACAAAATAATGCTTATTTTAAATTTTATATTGAGTTGATTGAATGAAATGAAAAACTACTTACTAGATCTTGTTCAAACCACTTTTCGGTGAAAGTTTACATGGTTTACATTTACAATGTAAATCATATATTTTTTTTAGTTTTATCATTCTCTTATTTTAGAAGTTACAGGGGGACATACATTTTACCACTTTGAAAGTATCTCTCGCGCAAACTATTAATTTTAGAGAAAAATTATGTTATAAACCTCAATATAATTTTTGAAGACCTATCCATAGATTATTAAAAAAATAATTGAGTTTCAGTTCTAAGTATGGGGAGCCCCCAAAATTTATTGTATTTTTTCTATTTTTGTGTGAAAATCTTAATGCGGTTCACAGAATACATCTACTTACCAAGTTTCAACAGCATAGTTCTTATAGTTTCGGAAAAAAGTGGCTGTGACATACGGACGGACAGACATGACGAATCTATAAGGGTTCCGTTTGACGGAACCCTAAAAAGAGAACATTTAGTACGGGACTTGAACCCGCGACCACTCCGTTACAGGGGATTCCCCCTGTAACGGACCTGTGGCTCTGACCTTCTATGACTGAATGTCTAGGTAGCTTAGTTGGCCAGAGCATTCCCCCTGTAAGGGAATGGTCGCGGGTTCTAGCCCCGTCCTAGATGTTCTCTTTTTCCGATCTAAATCTATTGGAAAAGTAAGCTTAATTAAAATAAATAATAATTGCTTAAAAAATTTATTGAAAGAGACCGAATTTTGTTAGTTTATGTTTGAGGTAATCTTCGAAACGGGATTTTTATTTCAATATGTGAAAGTTACATTATCCCCGATGGACAAATTTTTTTAAGTGTGGAAACCCCCCGTGCCAGCAATTTGAGATAATAAATCCGCACTATCCGCTAGATGGCGCTGTCTAGTGAAGACACAGTTTAAAGTAGCTCCGTATTTATTTAATTTTAAAAATAATTTTGAGTGTAAGTTTAAGTCAAAAAAGATACAGAACTATAAATAATAAACATTGGATCAACTGTGAGTGTTAGTGAAGATATTTAATATAAGCATTGCGAGAAGCGAACAACTTTAAGATTTGAACTTTAAAACCTATTAATATATTTAAAAACAGTGTCAAAACATTATATACCGTGATATAAGCTAACAAAGATTTCAAGGAGGACACATAAGTGAACCCAAGTGCAAAAATATTTTATATTAAGTGGCAAAACAAGTGATCCAGTTCACACTGAATGTTTGGAATGCGGAAAAAAATTCCAATGCAATGAGTCACAGAATCAAAAAATTTTGATTTAAATATTTCTGTCGACTCTTATGATTGCCAATTTAACAAAAACTTGTAACGTTTCAGTGGCGTATTGCATTGGGTTGTGGATTTGTGTTTTGGTGGGCGGCAGTTCGAATCCTAGTTTCTGGGAACTTTTTGTGTTTTCAACAATTCTTGTAAACAAATTAAGGAAAGAAAAAAAGCGACATCTAGATAAATAGGTAATTTACAGTGACATCATTTCGTGGATAAACTGCATACGGATCTATAAATTGCTCACTAGAGGGCGTTACGTGTTTGAAAATAGATAAATAGCTATGGACTCCACAAACATTACAATTAGAAGGCAATGTGTGTCAAGAACCATCTCACATGAAAGTCTTTACGAAAACAGCTTGATGAATAATTCTTCAACATCTGATGACACATTGAATAAGAGCCTAAACCTGCCGTCGCATAAGCACTGTTCTCTCGCTGAAGACTTGAAAATTGAAGTCGAAGTATTAAAATCTAGTTTAGAAATCACACAGAACGAGCTAGACAACACTATTCTGGAAAATAATGAGCTTAAAAGTCAGATTACCAAGTTAGCCCAGGAAATTGAAATATTAAAGCAAATATGTACAAGTCCTTTGACATCAATTAGAAAATCTAAGTCAAAAAATAATAGACGTCGCATAACAGACAGCTTTGACAATAATTATTCCCGTACACTTTTAAACTTCAACTCACCGTCCAATAACTCAATTATAGATCCACAGGAAAAACACCTACCTAATCATTCAAAGATTATTGAAAGTAAAGCAAAAACCCCTGAGCCATCGGTGAGCGATCATAGACGTCTACATATAGAAAACAAAACATTGTACAAGTTTGAACATGAACAGTAAAAAAAAAGCACTAAGAAAAGAATATGTCTTATAAGTACCAACAAGAAGAACAGCGTTTTACAAATAGCGAGGAATACGTTTAAGGACTCTCAGTTGTGCCATTATCTTCTACCGAATTGTGGCATCAGTAATATTCTAAAAAATCTACGCCAAAAACTAGTTGATTTCACAAAGGATGACTATTGTGTAATTTTAATAGGAGAAGAAGAATTTAATAAGACCGCCAATTATTTTGAGCTCATATTAGAATTGAGAAACTGCCTACAGAAAATACGGTTTACAAACATAATATTGTGCCTTCCTACGTACAAATACAGCTATTATGCTGCAGTATATAACTGGCGAGTGGAGACTTTTGCAAATTTACTCTATCTCGACCTTAACACATACAACTATGCAACGCTGGTAGACTCTAATTTATTTTTATCAAATGACTATACAATGTTCTCTAAATATGATGGAAGACTGAATAATAATGGAATGAAAAATATTTTTGATAGCATAGTATGGGAAATAGAACATTTTACTAACAAAAGCATAGAAATACATAGAGATTTGAAGATTGCTGACAACACAAATAAAACTACGTTTTTTCGATGATAAGCACTTACATATACTTCACCAAAATATTGCGGGTCTGTTAAACAAAACCGACAGACTCGCCGTTAAATTGGAGGAGCTACGCGACGAAAATGTTAACGTGGACGTTGTTTGTGTCACAGAGCATTTCATTCTATCTGGTTGTGAAGATAGTCTAGCATTACCAAACTACCATCTAGCCACAGCATACAGCAGAGAAGATAAAAGAAGAGGCGGCGCGTGTATATTAATTAAAAAGGGACACCAATGGCAGGAAATACGGGAAGTACATAAACTAGCTATTACTGGTACTTTTGAATGTTGTGCTGTAGAGTTAACCGATTGTAAGGTTATTATGTTTGTATAGAGTGCCCGTTGCAGGTAACTTGGATATATTTTTTGAAAAGCTGGAAGTGCTACTTAAAATGGTATGTGGTAAGCACAATAAAAATGTTATAATAGCAGGCGATTATAATATTAATGTTTTAGTCAACAATCGTATTACTAGGGAATTTGAATATTTATTATCGCAGTATGGCTTGAAACTAGCTTTACAAAAACCTACGAGACTTAAAACTAAAACATGCCTAGATAATTTTATGCATAACTTCGGGAAAAAATGTAATACTCAAATCTTGGAATATGGGTTGTCGGACCACACTGCGCAACTAATAGAGTGTCCAATTATAGTTCAAGGTGAAGTTAAGTTTTGGCGCATAAAAAGACGTAGATATAATTTAGAAAATATCAATAAGTTTAAGTCCTGCCTGGGTAGTCTATCGTTCTCTGACATATACTCAACTGAGGACGCAAATGTAGCCTACGATAAGTTTATGGATACATTTAATCTATTTTATAACTTGTGTTTCCCATATAAAACTATCACTATAAAATCTGTGAATAAAGTTAAGTGGATATCTCGAGGTATAAAACTCTGCAGCAAGACTAAAAGAAAACTCTTATGGAATTATAGGTTAAACTCAAATGAAGCGAATAAAGCCAAATATAAAGAATATGCACGTGGGTCAGGGTAGCGTCTTGGGTCCTTTATTGTTCATTTTATATATAAATGATTTGCCTAAAGTGACTAATCATCCAGTTACATTATTTGCAGATGATAGTACAATTGCTATAGAGTGTCAAAATAGAGAGAATTATGAAAATGAAATTAATACTGTACTATTGAATATTATAAATTAAATAATAATAATTTAAAGATCAATCTATCTAAAACGAAATTAATGCAATTCACACAAAGACTGCCCACTGTACCAAATCTGAATATTAATTATGAAAATATAGAAATTGACGAAGTTGATTCAACAAAATTCCTAGGACTTACTATAGACAATAAGATGAATTGGCAATCACACACGGAAGCATTATGTAAAAAAGTAAGCAGCTCGTCATATGCCTTGTATAAATTTGAGCGAATATTAAATACTGATGCTCTACTTACAGCGTACCATGGAATGACTGCGTCACATCTAAGGTACGGTATAATGTTTTGGGGTAATTCGACACATAAGGATACCGTCTTCAGAGCCCAGAAACGATGTATCCGTGCAATGTTTAGCTTAAATAGGAGGGATAGCTGTAAACCATATTTTTTGAAACATGGCATACTGACACTACCGTCATTGTTTATTTTTGAAACGGCTACTTTTGTAAAGTCGAATACTGAACTCTTCGAGACTTTGGCAGATACAGTCACCCGAAACCGAAGAGCAAATACACGTGATAGGCTACGCATACACAGAGCAAATACGGCTCTATTGCATAAAAGTGTCTACTGTATGGCGCCAGTAATCTTTAACAGAATACCTCCAGAAATTAAAACATTAAATTTTAATCTATTTAAGAACCGTCTACATGAGTTTCTATCAAAGAAATGCTACTATACAGTAAGTGACTTTCTCGCAGGCAATTAACATGATGTACCTGGATCTTATTATTTGATACCTATAGAAATATTATGCAGTACATAAATGAATTTGTAATAACTTGACATTTATATTGAATAATTATTTATTGTTATTTTGAATTGGTTATTGTGCTAATGGACAATACCTACAATTAATAATTTTCCTTGACATCAATTTTATTATTATTGACATGTATCTCCTGACTTTTCTTTGAGAATAAATATTGTCTCTTTCATTTATCGAGATCTTTCTTGACACTTATAATTGACATAATGTTTGTTATTGTATTGAATTGGTTGTTTTAGATTTTTATTAGCATTGGATAATGTAATGTAAATGTAAATGTTTGAAAAAAAAAAACCCACAATGTATTCTTGCATGCCAACAAGGTAGGCCGAAGAGGACTTCTAAATGTACTAAATACTATCGTAATACCTTTGGTCAGCAATAAATGATTTTGATTTTGATTTGATTTAAAAACTGATTTAAACCGAAGCGAAACTAGCGCGGGTTGCTAGTTAAATAATAATAAATGATTATTCTAGGTCATATTACACAGCGCCATCTATACCCATACTAAGCAGAGCTTGTCATATGGGTTCTAGAATGCGGATAAACATACTTAGATACTATTTTTTGTAAACAAATACATATTATACATAGAAACACCCAGACCAATGCAAATATACATATTGGCAATGAGCGGGAATCGAACCCGTGACCTCTGACTAGCAGTCGAATGCTCTACCGCTACGCCACAGAGGTCGTCAGATTTGTATAATAACTTTAATAATTAAATAATGAAAAATAATAAACATTACATATAAATATTATTCGGATATTTAGAAGCTAGACGAAGATGATTGCCTAAATGATTGCTGAAGATATTCTATTTATTATACAAATAAGTTTTTTAAACGTGCGGTCCTGCAAGGCCCGCGGGGGGGGGGTCGCTCCAGGTACCCCTCTGCTGTTATCAGAGGGGACACTGCGAATGGCCCAGGGTCAGTCGGAGTGCGAGGGATATGCTCTATGGGTAACCTTACACCCCGGCGTCTGTAGAGCCGAGACGGCGTGCGGTTTTAGTCGGTTCAAGCCCGACATAACCGCCCCCGCTGGCCGGCGGGGGGGTATGCGAAGGGATTTCCGCACAAAAAAAATAAAAAAATAAGGTACTGACATTTAAGACTCGTACGCGTATTAAAAGCCAACTATAAAATACCCTTACCGTTTCTTAGAAATGTACAATATTAAATTTAAATGTAAATGCTCTTTCTTGAGTAAATCAGTGGCAAAGAATCTACACCATGTTATTATACACGACACAGTACGATAACCGATCACGACTTACTGACAACGCGATAAGATGAATACAGAATATCGTTATACGCGTTACATCACGCATAACAAAACATGCTATATATACAGGATGTTTTATTTTTGTAGTTTTCAGTTAGGCGTTCACATCGGGATTTCATCTAGTTTTACCTTTATATTGTTAGCCCGTGTTCAACTAAAACTAGTACTTTAAGATAGATATAATTTAACTAAAAATTTGTCAATCAAATAAAAAAAATACCTGATTTGGACCATACCAAACTACTAAATTGTTAAAATGGCAAAATTTAAATTTAAAGGCATCATTATAATATATAATTAGTTATATTAAGTACTAGCTATCGCATTGGGGTAACCTGTAATGGTAGTTTTAAGCAAGATGAATGAATAAATAAATATTATCGTTGATACTGCACCGCATTTAGTTGTAACATTAAAATAGTACTAAAAGTATCGTAACAATTTTATTTTTGGGGCCTTTCAGGCTTCTGGTAAAAGTTACCGCCGATGGAAAGTGTCTAAAGTAAAACTTTTTATTAGCTGCAGTAAAATGACGTTTCAAAATGTCATTCCGCAAAATAATGTTGACCGCCTAGTTTCAATAGGGATGTGATTAGGTTCACAGAAAATCTAATCGTTCCATAACTAACTCATAATGATCATACTTAATTCTATTTATTATTCATATAAATAAAAGGCTGTATAAAATCTCAACTTGGTACTGGTTTTTAGTTACGGTGCTACGATGACGCTTATCCGCCATTTTATTTCATTTGTCATTCGCTCTTTCGGCTTCTAACTTGTGTTTTGAGTGCACGAATAACTTTGCTTTGCCCACTGCGAGTTGTTTTAGTTATCATTATTGTTAAATTTTTGTTACGTTGTGTTTGTTTTTCTTTACCTACTTTTGTTATTTTTGTTAATCGTGTCAGCTTTTTTTGTTTGTTACATCGAAGACACGGATGCTCAGTTGAGCACATCACAAGATGGAGATACATTTTTATCTCCTAAGAAAAAAAGGCCACGTGTAGCTCTAAGTGCAACCGAGAAACTTTGGATCAGAAACATTTACAAATATGTGTTTGAAGTGAAATCTACAGAATCAAACATTGAAGTTTCAAAAACAAGTGAATGCGTCAACAAGATGGCCGAAGTCTTGGGTATATATGTCCGCACTGTTTATTCCGTTTTAAAGGAGCACAAGGCGAACGACTGTGAATCACCAAAACCTCCGTAAAAACCTGGCCCAAAACTTACATTTAAAGAAAAACTTGATGATTTCACATTCACCGCTATTAGACGAATTGTACATCAGTTCTTTCATAGAAATGAAGTACCCAACATCGCAAAGGTTAGTTTACTTGTCATCTCATCACTAATATTTTTAATATGCGTTAGGTATAATATGTTTTCTTCCACCCCATGTGGAATTTTAACCAATTAGGTAATAACTTTAATAATTTTTAGGTTCTGCAAGTTTTAAATGATGACTCAGAATTGCCTGACGTCTCGAAAGAGACATTGAGAAAAATCATGAAGCATCTTAATTTCAAATTCCCTACTCGATCACGCAAGAGCGTACTTATTGATAGACAAGATATCATATCATGGCGCCCGCGCTACCTGCGTTTAATTAAACAATATCGTAGGGAGGGAAGATACATATATTATCAAGACGAGATCTGGGTCACCGCTGGTAAGTGTCAACTCTTAGTTTCCTATGTTTGTTCCCCTTTTATTAAGCTGTCGAAATTTATGATTCTTTTTTGTTCTTTTCAGGTCATACTACAAAAATAAACCTGGAGTGATGGAAGTATAAAATCTTCTCGGCAGGCATTTTTAGACGGCCTAACTACGGGATTAAAAAATCCCACAGGAAAGGGCAAACGACTCATTATCAGTCACATAGGCGGAGATGAAGGCTTCCTGGACGACGGACTTCTTATGTTTGAAGCAATGAAAGGTACAGAAGATTACCATGATGAAATGAACGCAGAGTGTTTTGAGGAGTGGTTCACCGGAATTCTACCCAAACTCAAGCCGAATGCAATAGTCGTAATGGACAACGCGCCCTATCACTCTTGGAAGATCGAAACAATCCCGAAGATGTCGTGGATGACCACTAAATACATTTGAACCAAATATGGTGAAGGCCACTCTCATAGATATTGTGAAACAACAAAATCATACTGAGAAATATGCCGTGGACGATATGGCTGCACAAAAAGGTATCAGACTTTTGAAGACTGCCCCTTATCACTATGAATTGAACCCCATCGAGTTAGTTTGGGCTCAGGTAAAGTAAACGTATCAAATGCAAGAAGTGGAAACTTTATTCCAAGAAGGAATCAACAAAGTGACATTGGCTAAGTGGAGTGACTGTGTGTCTCACAATATAAAAGAAGAAGACAAAATGTGCCACCTCGATCATATTATAGATGAAGTGACAGACAGATTTTTCATTAGTGTGACCGAAAGCGAAAGCGATAGTGATTCCGTAAATGATTCATTATATAAAATTGTAATGACATTTTTGTTTCATTTTGGATGTACGTCTCTTTACTTCCACTGAAAAAGATCAATCCTTTACTATAGTAATAATAATAGAATAAAAAAAACATTACAACGTAATATTAAATCTCTAAAACAAAACCAAACTGATCATTCATTTATTGAATGATTCACTTACTCACTTAGCTACATCCCTATTTATTTTTCTTCAAAAAGCGGTAACCCACAAAACGTCATTTTACTGCAGCTAATAAAAAGTTCCACTTTAGTAAAATGAATTTAACCCAATGTTTTTTTTTTATTTATAAAGAGAGAGGCCGAATTTTGGTGGTTTGTTGATATGATGAGGGTAATTTTCGGAACCACTGTACTTTTTTGGAAAAAATCTTTCACTTTTTTATCTCATTACATTCAAGGTACATACTACTCCGGCCCGCCGAGCCTGCAACATGGTCTCCTCGCGTGCGTCGTAGGCGACTCAGACGCCGGAAATTGCTCAACGACCTCCGTCCTCCATGAACGCTGGCCTGGGGGTGGTAGGTGAGGCCGCCTGTTACCCCAGCAGAAGCAGACCGAGGTGGCAATTCGACTAGAAAGTTCCGGAACATGATGCGGATACGTGGTTCCAAAACCCGAGGGGGCCATCTCGAAACTGGAGAAAAATTTGGTAGAGTTATCGTTTTTAACTGTAGGAATCTAGGAAAATTATTGTCATTATTGTCGACCTAGAGTCGGGGCTTAAAGACTGTCAGAAGTTGACAAAGTTGTAAAGAAATTGTTTAAATTTAAACCACAAGGTGCAGTTCTGACAAATGCATTTTTATATTATTTGTTGCTTATGGAACCTGTATATAAATTTTCAGAAGTCTGATGATATAGTCAGAAGTTGCTGAAGCGGCTATCGCGACGGAAAGCAACGTTTCGAATCTAGTTTTGAGTTAAAATAACAAGGTTCACGAATCGAATATGAATCTGTCAATGCGTTATAGTACGCGAAATAAGTGCTGGGTAATAAATAAAATAAATAAAAAATATTCTAAGACATTTTACACCTCTGCCTACCCTTTCGCGGATATAGGCATGAAGTTATGTTATATTTTTCTAGACTCAAAGTAATCATAGTTTAACTAGCTTGTATTTTGGGTCTAGGTCTAGAATGCAAATGAACATACTAATATATTTTATTTACTACATACATATATATTTTAATACATACATATTATACATAGATACACCCAGACCAAGGCTAGTGGATAAATTCATGCATACAAATATTTGCACTGAGCGGGAATCAAACCCGCGCCCCCTGTCGTAGCAGTCGGATGCATTACCGAGGCCACAGAGGCAGTCATATTCATAGTTACTTTGCACCAACTATTTAGTTGTAGTCAACAAAGTTGAAGGCAAGAGTTAGTATCGATGTATAATATAATTTCTGTTTAAATTAGGGTGTAGAGGATCTTATCATTATCAACATAGCCAACTGCACTAGCACTAGCTAGTCGATGTACTTGCTAAATAACGAACGAGGCTCCGGCGCAGGCTATCCTTTTATGGTTGAGAAGTCAGACTGTAGTCACCCCCGGAAACCCAACATACCAATAAAAAAATAATAAGCGGACCTTAAGCGGCAAATCGCTTTGAGGACAATGATTATGTTTAAATTAATATTCGGCTTAAAGTGCTACGTTAAGATACTAGAGACGTACAGTCAGCGTCAAAAGTAAGTCGCGAAGAACTTGTGTCTAAAATCGAGACTACTCTCACAAGAGTGTCCGAATGGGGTGGACTAAACCTGGTCCAATTCAACCCCACTAAGATACAAGTATGTGCATTCACCGCTAAGAAAACCACAATGTAGCGCCACAATTCCTGGACACACCACTTAAAATCTCCAAAAGTATCGGGATCCTCGGTGTCGACATCTCCAGCGAGGTCCAGTACCGCAGTCACCTGGAAGACAGGGTCAAGAAACTTGGAGTGCTCAACAGGGCGAAGCAATACTTCACTGCGGAGCAAATACTTCTTCTTCGGCCCCAGATGGAGTAGTGCTGTCACCTTTTTACCGGAGCCCCTACATACCAACTTGACCCGTTCGACTCAGTGCAAAGACGGGCGCTGAGGATCTTCGACAACCCCATACTTACAGGCAGTGTAGAACGTCTTAAGCTTAGGAGAGATTTCGCCTCCCTGTGCGTTTTCTACCGCCTTTATAATGGGGTGTGTTCAGAAGAATTGTATGACATGATGCCCACGGCCACATTCTATCATCGCACTGCTCGCCACAGATAGGGAATTCATCCTCACACGTTGCGACCTGAAACGGTGCGTACAGTTAGGTATGAAAGGCAATTTATTCCACGTACCTTCAGGCTGTGGAATGATCTCCCTGCTGTGGTTTTCCCAAGCGACTACAATATAGGGTTCTTCAAGAAGGGCATTAGAAGGTTTCTACAAGGTCGTCAGCGCGAGTGTGATGCCCCTGGTGTTGCACACGTCTATAGGCCACGGTAACCGCTTCCGATCAGGTGGGCCGTGAGCTAGTCTGCCACCTGACTGGTATAAAAAAATACATCGATTTAAAAAAATAAATATTGTATGACATTGTACACAGCGCTTTCTAGTCCCAAATTGGAAAAAAAATAGATTATGAGTAAGGTAATTTATATTTCTGAGTAAAAAACTGTTTAACTACTTAGTGAGCCCTGCAAAATATTTTAAAATTTTAATTTAAATTATAATTAATTCAGATTTTTTTTTTCTTTTACCACACGAGAGTTAAGATCGAAGATCCAAAGAAATCAACTGATATTCCTCAGTGTACTAGGTGTCAACAACATGGGCACATCAAAAATAACTGCATGCGCCCATACAGGTGTGTCAAGTGTGCAAAAGGACAAAAAACCACTGACTGCCCAAAAAAGGATCGGAACACACCAGCAACTTGTACTCTATGTCATGGTGACCATCCAGCCAATTACAAGGGCTGCCAAATTTATAAAGAGATCAGAGCAAGAAAAATGACACAAGCTGGAAACAGGAAAGCTCCATTTATACCACCACCTCAAAAAGATGATTTTCCTCCACTAAACCCTAGCAGATACACTAGACAACATTCTAATCAAGAAAGAAACACAGCAAACATACCTGAAAATATGTCCAACACCACAAATACCAACTACTGGAATAGAAAAACAGAGAATACACAATCTCAGTCAACAAGCTCCCTTGAGCAAATTATTATTAAACAATCAGAGAAGATAGACATTCTCATCCAACAAATAGGGACCCTAATGGGCCTTTTAACAACCCTCATAGCCCGACAGAAAAAATGAAATTCCTACGCATTGCTTCATGGAATATAAATGGCTTATCTCCGAATACGCAAGAGGTTGAGCTTTTCATAAACTATAACAAAATAGATATCCTTCTAATCACAGAAACGCACATGACAGATCAAAAAGTTGTTAAAATTAAAGGATACAACATATACTACGCGAACCATCCAGATGGAACATCACATACTGGGGCGGCCGTGATAGTTAAGGAAAACATAAAACACTACGTTTTACCAAGCTTTAGACACGCACACACACAAGCCGCTGTAATCTCAATAAATGATTGGCAGGGTCCACTAAATTTGGCAGCAGTGTACTGTCCTCCGAGACACCGCATAGATGAGAGAATGTTTGGAGACTTTTTACTAACACTGGGTAAGAGATATGTTGCAGGTGGAGACTGGAACTCCAAAAATACGTTTTGGGGCTCGCGACTCACGACGACAAGAGGACGAGGGCTAAAAAAGGCAATTGATAGCAATGCCCTCTATGTAATATCAACAGGGAAACCTACTCACTGGCCATCAGATCCTAGAAAAACTTCGGATCTTATAGATTTCTTTATCACAAAAGGAATATCAGGACTCTACACAAAAATAGAATCGTGTCTAGACGGTTCCTCAGACCACACACCTGTCATCTGCACACTGAGTTCTACAGTCATACTGAAAGAACCACGTGAGACCTTGTACAACCACAAAACTGACTGGGAGGCTTTTAGAGAATACATAGAAGAAAACGCTAATCTGTGTATACCACTAAAAACTGAAGAAGACATAGAAAACGCTGCGTGGTATACCACCAACCTAATTCAAAAAGCAGCCTGGCTAACAACTCCGTTTATAAAATTTAAACCTACCCAGGAAATCCAAGAGTTGATAACTGAAAAGAGATCAAGAAGGCAGTGGCACACCAGCAGAAATAAAGAGGACAAAACAGCACTCAATAAAATTCAAAAAGAGCTCAAAGAAATGCTTGAAGAAAATGAGAATAGTACCCTGCAAGATAAATTAAAAACCCTGTCACCAAACAAAGCTGAGGACTATTCACTCTGGAAAATGACTAATTCATTAAAAAGACCAAAAGAACACATACCACCACTAAGACAAGCTGATGGTAACTGGTCACGAAAACCTCAAGATAAAGCTGAGCTATTTGCTAACTATCTAAAAGACGTGTTTAAACCTAACGAACCCGACATCGCCCTGACCGGAGAAGAAATTGATGAATTCCTCAACAGTGACCAACAGATGTCTTTACCACTGAAATCAGTTTCACCGGTAGAAGTAAGAAAAACAATAATAAGTCTAAACCAAAAAAAGGCACCAGGGTTTGATTTAATAATGGCAGAAGTCCTGAAACAATTGCCAAAAAAAGGCATTGTTCTGCTCACAATCCTCTTCAATGCAATATTGAGAATACAATACTTTCCAAAGTTGTGGAAAGTGTCTATTATAGACATGGTAGCTAAACCAGGAAAGCCCGCCACAGAAGTAACATCATACAGACCCATAAGTCTTCTCCCCTTACTATCAAAGCTCTTCGAGAAGCTACTTCTGAGACGCTTACTCCCAATACTCGAAGAACAAAAATTAATACCAGATCACCAGTTCGATTTTCGTGCACATCATGGGACTACAGAGCAAATACATAGAGTGGCTCATACAATACGACAAGCACTGGAGAGGAAAGAATACTGCTCAGCCGTTTTTCTCGACATAAAACAGGCCTTTGACCGTGTATGGCATAAGGGTCTCTTATATAAGCTAAAGCTACACCTCCCAAATACAGCGTTTATGCTATTGAAGTCCTACCTGCAAGACCGAATATTTCAGATTAAATGCGAAGATTGTCTATCATCGATCAATCAAATAGAAGCGGGTGTACCGCAGGGCTCCGTACTGAGTCCAATTTTATATACAATCTACACTGCTGACCTACCTGTCTCAGAAGAAATAGTTACTGCAACCTACGCAGATGACACCGCAGTTCTCTCCTGTAACAAAGATCCACACACAGCTTCTACAAAACTGCAAGAATGCCTGGATAAAATTGGACTATGGCTCAAGAAGTGGAGAGTCCAAGCAAGCCCAGCGAAATAAGTACACATTACTTTCGCACTAAAAAGAGGCGACTGCTCACCAGTCACTCTTGACGGAACTATCCTACCACACCAAACGACCGTTAAATATTTGGGCGTGCACCTTGATAGACGACTCACATGGCGAGATCACATAAAGGCAAAAAAAAGAACAGGCAAATAAAAAGTTTGCAGACATGTACTGGCTACTGGGCAGACACTCGACACTATGTCTGGAAAACAAACTCCTGATATATAAATGTATCACTAAACCGGTCTGGACATACGGTATACAACTGTGGGGATCAGCGAGCCACTCATACACAGAAATCCTCCAGCGCTTCCAGAATAAAGTTCTGAAAATTCTCTGCAACGCACCATGGTTCACACGAAATACTGAAGTCCATGAGTACCTGGAAATCCCGACAGTTAAGGAAGAAATAGAAGTTTCTTCTTCGACCTATAAACAAAGACTCACACTACATAGAAATCATCTAGCTGCAAAACTAATAAATACCAATGACAGCATATTTCGGCTGAAAAGAATGCGACTGGCGTCAATCTAAACACAAAGATGAGTTTGAAAATAGGAGATTAAATGTCAATGGATGTGCAATCTCAACAGTACTAGTACTTCAAAAGATCTGATTATAGCTCTGGGGCTGATTGCAGATTCAATGGGGGAAAAAAAAAAAAAAAAAGATTTTTTTCTTTCCAAATATGTGCAATCATCATCTACTTTTGACGCTGACTGTACGACGATACATAGCACTTATATTAATAGAGTACCACTTACATCATCTTACAAAATTAATGTGTCTAAGTTATATTTACAATATTATACATTATGTTCAATGACAACATAAGGCCCGTTTAAAAATGATTGCTGACGTATTCTTGCTGGTTCCAAAAATTTTATATTGACAGTTTATTGCGATTGCCTATTTGTTTGGGTATGTCCTTCAGCAAGTCCAAAAAGCCTCACCTGCAAGCCAGTACACCTGCTGATTGCCAGATGAGGCTGACGCAGGCTTGCCTCTCAGGGTTGGAAGGAGTCGCTCCTATTAAAGTCGTATAATCAATCAATCAATCAATTAGCCTATTGCAGTCCACTGCTGAACATAGGCCTCTCCCATTTTACGCCATAGCACCCGATCCTCCGCCTTGCGCATCCAGTCTATCTCAGCTACCTTTTTCAGGTCGTCCGTCCATCTTGCTGGTGGACGTTCTAAACTAAACTGCGTCGGGTTTACAGCTTCCCTTTACCGAAATGCCTAAAAACAAAGGTGTTCGACCAGTGCGTCCTACCTGTCATGACTAACAGTGCCGAAACGTGAACATTGACAGTGAGGCTAGTCCACGATTTAAAAGTTGCGCAGCGGGCTATGGAGCGAGCTATGCTTGGGGTTTCTTTGAAGGATAAAATTCGAAATGAGGCCATCCGACAAAGAACTAAAGTCACCGACATAGCTCGCAGAATAAGCAAGCTGAAGTGGCACTGGGCTGGCCACATCTGCCGAAGGACCGATGGCCGATGGAGCAAACGAGTCCTAGAGTGGAGACCACGAATCGGTAAACGGAAGTCGTATAAGCCAAACAAAAAGGAAGAGAATGACTAAGTGGCAGTGGCGAAGGGGGAAAATTTTCAAAAGGGATGCCGGTAAAAAGGAAATTAACGATGTATGTTTCGACTTTTACCACCTTCACTATACCTTTTCTTTTTTTTTTTTTTCGTGCGGAAATCCCTTCGGATACCCCCCCGCCGGGCAGCGGGGGTGGTTATGTCGGGCTTGAACCGATTAAAACCACACGCCGTCTCGGGCCTGGGCCCTGGGCCATCTCCGGTTTCGAGATGGCCGCCTCGGGTTTGGGAACCACGGTGTCCCCGTCTTGCCCCGGTTTGGGTGAGGGACGCTAGTCACCCCACCATCCCTTCCTGCTTCTGCTGGGGTGACAGGCGGCCTCACCTGCCACCCCCAGACCTGCGCTCATCGAGGACGGAGGTCGTTAAGCGACCTCCGGTGCCTGAGTTGCCTGCGACGCGCGGCGAGCATGTTGCGGGCACGGCGGGCCGGGAGAGTTCTAAATCTCTCCCGGGCGTGATCTGCCATCTCCTTCTCGAGCATTACTTGCTCGCAGAATTAGGCGGCGGCGGCCCACGAGCTCGCGCTCCGCACCATTGCCGCAATCATGCTGCCGAGAGGACTCCCACTCTCTCACTCAGGCGTTGGCTCCTTACTGATGCAGGTGGTCCCCGAAGCTCCCCTTCCCGGAGATCACCTGCGTCAGTCGGTACGAGAGGCTTCCGTCTCGCCTCTCTAGCCAATCCTCCATGATAGGCCTTACCGCCTCTACCTACGCGTAATTTAAGCATTGATGTATAGGACAATGTCTTACATTGTATGATAATGGTGGTTTTTAAAAAAGCCCGTTGATGTAGCTCATGCTTTGGGCTTTGCATCTCTCCAAAGGGAATCCGTGCCGGGAATTACGGCATATATGGACCCCTCGCCACTACTAAGCGGATCCCGGGGGACGAGGTAAAAGCCTGTGTTGAAACCGGGAACAACGCTAGGACTATGATGACTGTGTTTACCCGTTATGTATTTGATGCAAATTACAAAACACTTTAAGGCCAAATACTGATCAATTATAGGCGCTCACACAGCCAAGAAGTCTGTTATTTGAGTAATATTACAGTTATCATCCTCCGAGTCTTCTTTCGACTCAATTGGGGTCGGCTTTTCAGTCTAACTACGAAGCGAACTGAACTTCGATATTTCCCGTGAAGCGACCAAAAAAAAAGGGGGAAAAAAGGTAGACTTACGTCGTCGTCAAGCACATCTGAGAGTTGTTGTTTTTATGAATTTTCATCAAGCCCGGTTCTGATTCGTCTTTATTTGTGGTCATATAGCAAATCATATTCACAGGGTGACCAAACAAACATCCTTGAGACCTCAGCCAACGTCACCTGCAAGACGGTGCCTCTACTAAATAACAACTATTCTTTAAGGTTGGAAGGTCAGATGGCAGTCGTTCCTGTACAACCAACATACTAAATCAAAATAATAAGCGATGTGAATGTAAAAAATTCGTTCCCGCAGGGGGAACGCACAGGTAGATTTCGTAAAGCAATTAATATTATATTTTAACATGTTTAATTATTTTTGTTTCTCGAAAACGGTAACTTTTAGCGAAAAACTTTTCAAACATTTTAGACTTAAAAATGGCCTATCGATTAAAAATATTTCCGACGACAAGAATGTTCACCGGTTAGAAGTTATGATTTTTTTCCCGAAAAATTTTGGTTTTCCCCCCCTCCACTTTTAGTTAAAGTTTTAATCTTATAGGTTTATAATTAAAAGTTGTTGGTATTCATGTATACTATGGGATAAAATTAGAACGGTTCGAATATCTTTCATAGAACGTGAAATTTTGAGGAAAACCTGATTTCACAAAAAGTGAGGCCCTACCGTCCCCTTAGGCCGGATTCCACCCGTTAACGAACTTAAACTAAGTTTACACCCAAGCAATTTTTGACCGCAGTTTGAAAGCGATCGGGGCAAAAATGCGACCGTGAGAGTGCCGCAAATTCTGGGAAGTGGAACCATACATACATAAATATATATATATAAACTTTTTGACCAGTGGTCATTTCGGACTCAGGGGGTCATAACTAGACCTCCTATGAAGATTTTTTTTTTAAATTCGACAGTAGTCAAGAAACCAATAGGTAGATCGATTTCATCGAAATCTACCTAAAATAATAAAGTGCAAACCTTGGACACAGCTGGTGTGTCGCTATGAGAATGATGTCATCATAATGATGCTCGTAGCCATTTATTTAGGCAAATAACTTCAATAGGGTAGGCAGCGCGAGTGTGACGCCCCTTTTTTTTTTTTTTTTTATCGTGCGGAAATCCCTTCGGATACCCCCCCGCGTGCCAGCGGGGGCGGTTATGTCGGGCTTGAACCGACTAAAACCGCACGCCGTCTCGGGTCTACAGACGCCAGGGTGTAAGGTTGCCCATAGAGCATATCCCTCGCACCCCGACTGACCCTGGGCCATCTCCGGTTTCGAGATGGCCCCCTCGGGTTTGGGAACCACGGTGTCCCCGTCTTGCCCCGGTTTGGGGGAGGGGCGCTAGTCGCCCCACCTTCCCGGCCTGCTTCTGCTGGGGTGACAGGTGGCCTCACCCGCCACCCCCAGGCCTGCGCTCATGGAGGACGGAGGTCGTTAAGCGACCTCCGGCGCCTGAGTTGCCTGCGACGCGCGGCGAGCAAGTTGCGGGCTCGGCGGACCGGGAGAGTTCTAAGTCTCTCCCGGGCGCGCTCCGCCACCTCCTTCGCGAGCATTACATGCTCGCAGAAGGAGGCGGCGGCGGCCCACGCGCTCGCGCTCCGCACCATTGCCGCAATCATGCTGCCGAGCGAGAGGACTCCCACCCCGATGGCTGCCACGAGGTCACGCCTCGGCGCCTCCCACGCCGGGCAGTCCGCCAACGTGTGCAGCCCTGAGTCCTCGCTCGCGTCGCAGTGATGACACTCAGGCGTTGGCTCCTTCCTGATCCGATGCAGGTGGTCCCCGAAGCACCCCTTCCCTGAGATCACCTGCGTCAGTCGGTAGGAGAGGCTTCCGTGTCGCCTCTCCAGCCAATCCTCCATGATGGGCCTTACCGCCGCTATTGCGGCGTGCCCTGCGCTTGGTTGCCCAAGTCGTTCCTTCCACTCCACCACGATGGCCTGGCGGAGCTGGGACTGCACGGCCTCGATTTCTCGAGGCTCGGGGTTCCATCCCTGCTCCCGCGCCTCCTTTCGCCACTGGTACAGTTGCGAAAGGGCTCTCGCTTCCAGGTCCCATGGCGGAGTTCCGGCAAGGAGACTCGCCGCCTCGAAGGAGATCGTGCGGTACCCTCGTATGACCCTGATGGCCAGAACTCGCTGCGGAGCGCGCAGCATCCGCACAGTTCTGGTCCTCAGGGCCTCCGCCCATATTGGGCACCCATACAGTGTGACGCCCCTGGTGTTGCACACGTCCATAGGCCACGGTAACCGCTTCCCATCAGGTGGGCCGTGAGTTTGTAAGCCACACGAGTGGTATAAAAAAAAAAAAAAAAAATAGTCTGGCTTCCACAGTTTTCCTATTAATAACCATTGTACATTCATCCCATGTATTGAAATGAGACGACAATTTTTGAATAATTTTGCTTAATCACTATTGCTTGACATGGTGTAAAGTCTAATGAGTCTAAAGTTATGGTATTCTTAAATACAGTTTGATAATTTTTTTGCCAGTAAGTTATCAATTAATTCTATCCAGTATTTAGAGCATAAATGAGAGTGAAACTTTGTTGATTTTTTTTTTATACCACTTAGGTGGCAGACAAGCTCACGGCCCACCTGATGGGAAGCGGTCACCGTGGCCTATGGACGTGTGCAACACCAGGGGCGTCAAACTCGCGCTGCCGACCCTAAAAAAAAAAGGAATTGCAAAGCAGGAATAGCCTTTAGTCTTCCGGGAAGACCAAAGGCTACTCCCGCCTCTCCTTTCTTTTTTAGTTTTTGTGCTGTCAGAAGGAAGACTCTTCCCTCTGACAGCACAAAAACTCTCAGTGAGCTCTGGCTACCCTACTCACCGCCGGAAACACAACACGAGGTTATTATGGCCGCGGTATTCTGTAGGGCGGAGGTACTTCCCCAGTCGGACTGCTCAGTTGGACGGGAATACCGTCATGTCCTACCTCTCTTAAAAATTTAATACTGAACAAATTTTAAACACTCTGTAGAATTACAGCACTACGTAACTGATCAACGAATTCTTATTCTCATTCGAGTGCACAGTCTCAGTAACTACTTATGGCGCGAATTTTGGGCAACAAGAAAAATCCTACATCTCAATTTGACAAATGAAATATTTTTAATATTTGTTTCTTCAATTTACTGCACCTCGGTTCATGGTAAGAAGTTAGGGTGAAAAGGCTGAGTTGAAACTGAACTATGACCTTTTTTTTTCGTGCGGAAATCCCGTCGGATACCCCCCCCCCCCCCGCCGGCCAGCGGGGGCGCTTATGTCGGGCTTGAACCGACTAAAACCGCACGCCGTCTCGGGTCTTAACACGCCGGGGTGTAAGGTTGCCCATAGAGCATATCTCTCGCACCCTGACTGACCCTGGGCCACGCAGCATCCGCACACTTCCGACCTTCAGGGCCTTCGCCCATATTGGGCACCCATACAGGGCCATGGACCGCACGATCCCCACGTAGAGTCTCCTGCAGGAGTCATCGGGCCCCCTCATGTTGGGCAGCAGCCGCGCCAGAGCGAGAGCTGTGCTCTTCAGTTTGGGGGCCAGACTACTGAACCAAGACATATTAATGATTTGGATGACAAATTGAATCATGCCTCTTATGTTCTTTTTTCCCCCAACAACCCTTTTTTTCGTTTCTTTATTCGTACGGATATTCACGCGGAAATCCCCCCCCCCTCCGCCGGGCAGCGGGGGTGGTTATGTCGGATTCGAGACGATTAAAACCACATGCTGTCTTAGGTTTTCAGATGCCGGGGTGTAAGGTAGCCCACAAGGCATATCCCTCGCACCCCGGCTGACCGTCTGACCTCCCAACCCTGAGAGGACAGCCTGCGCCAGAGCTTCGTCTGTTGTTGAGCATCGATTTGCAAGTGAGGTTGGCCATGGACTCAAAATTAGGGACCCAAACTGTCCTATAATAAAGTGTTTCAACACTGTATTTGAAACTATTTCAGAAGAAAACCATTTATAAATGTAACAGATACGAAAGTGTACCATATTCAAAGTGGTACGTTTTATATGTGTTAATAAGTGTAACAAAAATAACGTACTAAAGTACTTGGGAGTGTACAAAATAAATTTATTTAAAAATTTAGATTATAAATATAAAAGGATAGTAAATTTGGCAACGTAGCATTTCGGTCAACACTTATTAACACTGTTAACAGATTAATTTCTGTTACATATATATAACTGTTACAGAATTGAAAATGGTAAAGATTAATAGATTCAATACCACATTTACAAGTGTAACACTTTCATTCTGTAACCTTTTCATAGTGTAACCCTTATGAATGTGTTTTTAAGTCCCTGCTCGTCTGTTGTTTAGCATCGATTTGCAAGTGATGCTATGCTTTGCAAGTGGTGGGCTATGGACTCAGGATATTGGTAGGGCCCTGTAAACCCTTTTCCTAAGCTCATGAATACACATATTTTTCCTAAACAAACGTAACATAACTTCTTCTTCATAACTACACGCCTGTATCCCCGAAGGGGTAGGCAGAGGTGTATTACACACCCACGATTTGCCAGTTATGTTAAGGTACCAATGTAATAGGGGGTGAGCCTATTGCCATCTACCGGGCACATTATTAATAATCGCTTAAGCGAGCGATAATTAACATTTATTAATGCACACATAACTATGAAAAGTCAGAGGTGTGTGCCCGGGGCGACTGGGGATCGAACTCGAGACCTCGTCTCAGCAGTCCTTTACGTACGCCACTGGGCTACTTTTTTGTAAACAAACAAACCTGTAAAATGAATATTCGCAGGCCGAAGCTCGTTTGCCAAAGTAGGGTGGGGAGGGACATATTGAGCAAACGGTGAGGTTGGGCAATCGAAGTATGTACAAAACTGTGACGCAGGAACTGATTATGGTGGAAAGTGAGGTCTGCGGGAGAGGAATATAATCCGCCATTACCAGTTGCCATGCGGCGCAGAAGTTTTTTTATTTTTTTATTTAGGAGTTAGTAGCATGCTTTTTTTCAGACTCAAAAGTGAAAGAGTTGGCGAGTATTTTTCTTCTAAAGTTGGAAGAACAGATGTCTACTTATACTGGTACTTAGTAAATTAGTACTTAGTAAATTTACAATATGTTTTAATTATAAGACTGAGTGTTGTTACTTGGTAATAAATAAAAATAAATTAAAGTGTATGTTTGTATACACGACTCTTAACAAAAATACAGTTTTTAAATTTTTGTCTGTGTGACTGTCTGTCTGTCTATCTGTCTGTTTGAATTAGAAAATCTCTGGAACGGCTGGGACAACTTTAACGGACTTTCACTGGCTTATAGGTAATGTAACAAGGCGTAACATAGACAAAGGCTACTTTAATTTGAGATAAAGATTTAGGGTACCGTGCAAAAAAATTCAACCTTAAAAATCTAAATACACGCGGACGAAGTCACGGGCACAGCTAGTAATAAATAAATATGAGCAATAAATATCATGATTTAATTTTTATTTATGCAATTCTTAGCTTGCTCAACTTACCTCGTACTCATGCTCAACTTACCTCACCATCGAGGCAAGTTGATCATGTCTGACTTTGATCTATTTAGAGCAATTTTCTGCAAAATTATACAGAGTGCATGAATAATTTCCTAGCAATCAAAGCAGGTATCATATTTCTAATGCAAACCATCATGGAATAAGAAGGTTACAAGGCCTAAATTGCTCAATGTGCCCCTTTTTACCCTAATAATAATAATAATGTACAGTAATTTAGAATTACGTCATACTACTTTGGCCCTCGCCTTTCAAGATGGTAACGACTAGTTTTTTATTATAAATCATATGATGTTTACCGCGCAAATCTGTGGCTCTACAGATATCTAATGTAACCTTCATTTAATGGTAGCTGCGGTATTATTATCATTACGAAACGTAAAGGATGTAGGTATCTATATATTGTTCTATGGCCTTCCAATAGACATGTCTTGTTAAAAAAAAAAAGTATTGTATGACATATTGCATAGCGCCATTTAGACTCAGCTTAGCTTGTAATACTAGAATTTGGATAAACAAAGATACTACATTCAATTAAATTTTTAAGCATTTTGTATGCTTACTTTTTTCTAAAGATTTAGATCGGAAAGAGCATTCCCCCTGTAAGGGACTGGTAGCGGGTTCAAGTCCCGTCCTAGATGTTCTCTTTTTCCGATCTAAATCTTTAGAAAAAAGATACTACATTTTTATATACAGACATACACGCTCACGCTTTTTTCCCTGGGGATAGGTTGAGACAACAGTCGGCTTCTGTCCTTACACACTTTACAATCTTCCTTTACTGTCATAAATATATACCAAAATTGAACAGGAATCGAACTTGCCTCCTCTGACTCAGCGTGTTGAACTCTCTTCCGCCACGCCACATATATGTACCGCAAAGTACACGACGTACTAGTGTGAAAAAACGACGGGTTGCACTCCGGGAGTGCCGGCAGAAGTGAAAACTTGAATATTAACGTTGTGCATTTTTGATATTTTGAAATGGTTAGGGAATAATTTTGCACGAATTGCTTTAATTATCAGTATAAAAGTACTATCTTTGATGTTGTAACATATAATATTCATATATTGCGCTATCGTACACAAACATGACAATTTATATTACATTAAAAATTTAACACTTCAGAACTATTACATTTATTTTACATTAAAAAGTTTATCTCTCAGAAATATCAACTTCCATCAATAATTTAAACGACTTTTTCACCATCATTATTACCAGAACCATCATCGCCAATATATTTATACAGTACTCACTCATTTTCTTTCGCTATTTCTTCATCACTTTTTTCATTAACAGATGCACTTTGTTTAATTTCCATTTTATATCAATAGATTTATGGCACAAAATAGAATAAATATTACAAAAAGTTATATGATGACAAAAAGTGTTACTTGGGCCTCGGTCGGAATCGATCTCAGTCTTGACGAAGTCAACGACCACTCATTAGACGAACGCGCCACCAAATCAAGGTTGTTAAGTACAGTGTGAAATTAGCACTTCTATATTTGTTGTCTTACGTTCAGGTCACGTGTTTTGCTGACGCGAGTTTAACCTTGTTGTTTGTAGTGCACAACGCCGCTAAAGAAATTTTCACTTCAATAATAATACTACTGCTGCCTGGAAACATTTATTTCAAAACACATTCATGACAGTAAAATAACTACAACTAAAATTCTCAACGAACCACAGGAAGACTGGATAAACCAGAATGTTGTAAATGCAATAAACTTACGGAACAGTCTGTAGGTGACAGCAGGTTAAGATTAACCCAAATGATGATGAATTACGAATAAACCTCAAGCAAGAACAACAAAGAGTTAAAACCATAATAAGAACACAAAAAAGAAACTATTACTTTGCTTTGTTTTAGAAATGTAACAACGAACCTAATAAAATGTGGAACGTTATTAACGACCTAGGACTGAACAAAATAAGGATAACGCTGCTCCCCCCAAACTAATATCTAATTCAGGACTAAACACTGAAGGTTATGCAAAATGTGATATTTTTAACTCATTTTTTCATCGGTTGGTGCAGACCTGACTAGTTAAATACCTAAAACATACCACACAGCCGCAAGCAACACTTTAATGTATGATTATAATTACACACTATAACACTCTATGAGTTAGAGCCATGTAACACTAAAGAAATTATAAAAATTATTGATGGGTTCGACAGCAACACAAGCACTGGTCTTGATGGTATTAGCACCTAAGCAATTAAATGCTTAAAAAACATAATCTCCGAAAGGTTGTCTAACTGTCCTATATAAATAACTGCCTACTACTGTTGCCTACAACTACATAGTATTTTCCCAGACTCACTGAAGGTTGCGAAGGTAAGTCCTATTTACAAATCTGGTAGCAGAACTGACCCAAGTAACTACAGACCGGTGTCGGTATTGCTTGTAATATCTAAAATTTTTGAACGTGTATTGTATAATCGTTTATACAGCTATCTTCTGAAGAAAAACTTTTTAATAGAGGAGCAGTATGGCTTTCGACCTAAGTCTAGCACTCTTTCAGCGGCAATAGACCTTGTCACAAAAATTAAAACCTATGTAGATCAGGGTAGCCTTGCCTTAGGTATATTCATTGACTTGAAAAAAACATTTGACACAGTAAGTCACAAGAAGCTTTTACAGAAGATGTATAAACATATTGTTCGAATCATATTTAGAAAACAGACGGCAAGTTGTCAAGATCGATACCTTTGTTTTTTTTTTCTTGCGGAAATGCTTCCGCCGGCCAGTATGCCAGCACGATTCAAAACATGCTATACGGTTGTCCACAAGGTTCTGTGCCTATTTATTGCTTTTAATATACTCGTATATCAACAACATTAGTAACATAGGCATCTCAGGTCGCCTAACCTTATATGCCGATGATACCTGCCTTTTTTACTTCGACAAAACCATACATGATATTTTAACAGACGCTTAAAAAGACCTAAAGTTGAGATAGAGCATGTCAAAAGAAACTTAATGGCGGTGTTAGGGGCATTAAAAAAGACAACAAACTGTATACCATACAAAATAAAAAATATTATTTATAATTATAAATAAATATTCTACGACATTCTACACAGCGCTTTCTAGACCCAAAGTAAGCATAGTTTAATTAAATCACATCTGGATTACCTAATTGAAATATGGGGATCAGCTGCTATAACCAACCTAAGCTCACTACAAAGAGTTCAAAATAAAGTAATAAAACATTATACCACTACCACTACCTTACTCCCACCAAACAGTTATACACACAAACAGAACTACATAACTTAAGACAACTTTATATTTACATCACATGCACACTTGTAAAACATATAGCATCTAAATCAATTTAAACTAACTTACAAATACAAAAAAAAACAATGTCGCATAATTTAAGAAACAGTAATAAACTTGAACTAGGGTACGCACTACGAGAAAAATACTATATTGTTTGAGGTAGTTCAGCTGTTCAATCGATTACCAAATGATGTCAAGAAATGCAACGATATGAATATATTCATAAAAAAACTTAAATGTTTGTACACAATGACCTCTGGTGCACCGAGGTATACATATTTATACTATTCACTATCACTTTGTATCTCATTTTAAGCGAACTGTATTAGGTTCTTATGTGAAATATAGTCTTTAACCCCAACTCAATACATAAAATTTGATAACGGTAGCCGTAGGAATTGCTTCGCCACTGATACATACATATTCATAAACATAAAGCCAATCATCGCGGCTCAAACGCCAGTCTGTCAGTCACAAAGGAACCGTCGCTTGATGCATTTATAATGGCATTTGTTAAATTTCGTATGAGATAAACGAACAGCGGAACTAATGACACTGCCGAAAAGTAGTTTAGCTTCTTGTCATCAATAAATATTATAAGATAATATTAACTGTGCCCGTGACTTAGATCTGGGTTTTAATTTCTTTGCGCGGAACCCTAATCCTTTTTAAACAAATGGCAAAAAAACGGAACCCTTACAGATTCGTCATGTCTGTCTGTTTGTCCGTCCGTATTTCACAGTCACTTTTTTCCGAAACTATGAGAACTAATCTGTTGAAACTTGGTAAGTATATGTATTCTGTGAACCGCATTAAGATTTTCACACAAAAATAGAAAAAAACAATAAATTTTGGGGGATCCCCATACTTAGAACTGAAACTAAAAAAATTTTTTTCATCAGTCTCGTCAAAATTTGCTCAGTAGTTCCAGAGATTACCTAATTCAACCAGACAGAGAGATAGATAGTCACAGACAGACAAAAGTTTAAAAAAATGGTGTTTTGTTGTAAGTACCTCGTTGCAGCATTCCTTGAAAAACTGTTATTTTAACGTTACAAATCGACACTACAATTTTATTTACTTCTATAGAAGATATTGCTTAAGCAACCCACCTTCACTTTGCTTCAGTTTAAATGAGTTTTTAACTCAAGCCATCGTAATTTAAACATTATACATATAGAATTTAACTTTTTAAATTTTCAAATTTAATTTAATTTAGTTTTAGTTTAATTTAATAGTTTCATTTTTTTTGTTTACTCAACGGAAAGAACCCTATAAAGAGTAAGATCCTGGGCTCACCAGAACTCACTTAATTTAACAAGAATAAAATGTATGGGACAATGTAGGTATGTAACTTGTACACATGTATAGACCTTGAGTGTATGCGTACACATACACTACTTTATCCTTTACATTTTATCCTTGTAAAAATAAGTGAGTTCCGGCGATATTGAGATCTTGGACCAATAGGTTTTGATGCCAAGGGCAGTTTGGTGAAATTTGCTACGTAAACGGCTGTACCTTTTGATTACATTGACCTAGAAGTTTACTTTCCTTACAGATCCAGGCCTTACAGACTTGAGTATTTGGTATAAATTTTAATTACAATTTTAGTTTAAATTTTGGTATAAATATTTCAACTGGATGCCTATACACGTTCTTGAGAAAAAGGTCTTGACAGATAGACGGACAGCGATGTGATCCTACAAGGTTTCCGTTTTTTCCTTTTGAGGTACGGAACCCCCCAAGCGCAGGGCACGCCGCAATAGCGGCGGTAAGGCCAAGCGCAGGGCACGCCGCAATAGCGGCGGTAAGGCCCATCATGGAGGATTGGCTAGAGAGGCGACACGGAAGCCTCTCGTACCGACTGACGCAGGTGATCTCCGGGAAGGGGTGCTTCGGGGACCACCTGCATCGGATTAGGAAGGAGCCAACGCCTGAGTGTCATCACTGTGACGCGAGCGAGGACTCAGGGCTGCACACGCTGGCAGACTGCCCGGCGTGGGAGGCGCCGAGGCGTGACCTCGTGGCAGCCATCGGGGTGGGAGTCCTCTCGCTCGGCAGCATGATTGCGGCAATGGTGCGGAGCGAGAGCGCGTGGGCCGCCGCCACCTCCTTCTGCGAGCATGTAATGCTCGCGAAGGAGATGGCGGAGCGCGCCCGGGAGAGGTTCAGAACTCTCCCGGCCCGCCGAGCCCGCAACATGCTCGCCGCGCGTCGCAGGCGACTCAGGCGCCGGAGGTCGCTCAACGACCTCCGTCCTCCATGAGCGCAGGCCTGGGGGTGGCAGGGGAGGCCGCCTGTCACCCCAGCAGAAGCAGGCCGGGACGGTGGGGCGACTAGCACCCCTCCCCCAAACCGGAGCAAGACGGGGACACCCAAACCCGAGGGGGCCATCTCGAAACCGGAGATGGCCCAGGGTCAGTCGGGGTACGAGGGATATGCTCTATGGGCAACCTTACACCCCGGCGTCTGCAGACCCGAGACGGCGTGCGGTTTTAGTCGGTTCAATCCCGACATAACCGCCCCCGCTGGCCGGCGGAGGAGTATCCGAAGGGATTTCCGCACGAAAAAAAAAAAAAGGTACGGAACCCTTCCCAAACCGGAGCAAGACGGGGACACCGTGGTTCCCAAACCTGAGGTAGCCATCTCGAAACCAGATGATGGCCCAGGGTCAGTCGGGGTGCGAGGGAAATGCTTTATGGCCAACCTTACACCCAGGCGTCTGAAGAACCGAGATGGCGTGCGGTTTTAGTTGGTTCAAGCCCGACATAACCGGCGGGGTGTATCCGAGGAAATCCCCGCACGAAAAGAAAATATTACAGAACCCTAAAGGCTTCCGTTTTTCTTTTATAGGTACAGAATCTACAGGGGTGTGAGTTGGGTAACCTCCTCAAGTGTCGCTCCGATTACGATCCCGATGCAGTCCGGGGGGAACGGAATCGGAGCGGCCGGTACACCCTGGGCGGCGGTCAATGGCTTCCCCTTCACCCCTCCATAGGGTTGGCATTGATCGTCGGCCAATACCCAACGTGGCGGGAACACATCGCTCTCCGTACTCCTCTGCTTTCAGAGGAGACAGGATGAGCGATGCTGTTAGTGGTGAGATGGCCCAGGGTCAGTCGGGGTGCGAGGGATATGCTCTATGGGTAACCTTACACCCCGGCGTCTGAAGACCCGAGACGGCGTGCGGTTTTAGTCGGTGCGAGCCCGACATAAGCGCCCCCGCTGGCCGGCGGGGGGGTATCCGAAGGGATTTCCGCACGAAAAAAAAAACAAAAAGGTACAGAATCTACAGAACCCTAAAAACCAGCATATATGCTATTCAAATTCAATCTGTAATATCTCTTAATATCTTAGGTGGACTAGAACTTTCAACAAAATCACAAATAAATTTCGTAACAGCTGCTATCTAAATGATATAATATATGATATAAATAGCCGTCCCCTGTTTCGGCATATTTCAGGATATTTACGGTTTCAAGTATTGTCAGAAAACCTTTTTATATTTTTGTTAATTTATTCATACACACTTAAAATCTCTCCTAAATCTCCCTATCTTCTATCTAATATAATACTATAAAACTCTTTGTCCTGACTGAATGACTGACTGATTAACATAGAGACAACGTACAGTGTTCAGTGCGAGCGAGCGCAGTAATAGAAAAAAAAAATTAACAGCTCTGCTACCAGTCTCCTTTAACCTGGAGACAAGGGTGAGGAGTGAGACCACGAGCAGGTAGTATTCAAGCTGTAGCCCCACCACTCACTTTCACGCAATCACTACTTCGTTCCGAAGCGTGATCTAAAGCGCGACAGTGGAAACGCAAATAAAGCTAAAACTTAAAATCTAACTAAAATAAAGTGTCTAATGATCTGAACCCACACAAATGTGCAGACAACAAACGGTAAAAAATCATTAATCAAACACAAGAAGTCGGTACGAATATAAAACCGTTCAAACAACAAAAACACCGCAATTTTATAAAAACCGGTTAACTGTCAAAACGGTCAAAAGGCATTCGAGGAACCGGCCCGAACCTAAAACAAATCAAACAAAAGTCATATCAAAAATTCCCGGGAAGTTGAATTCCCGTTACAGTGAAACGGTTAGTTCGGTCAGAATTTCAGAACCACCAGAAATTACCCGTAAATCCCGAGAAATATTAAACTATAAAATTTGCTATTTTAAACGCTCGGATACAAACAAATCAAATTATAAATTACTTTCAATTTATAGCAAGTAAACATAGATAATTATCTATTCAGACCTCCCGGCGGGTCCAATCAAACACATGAATAAACAACAAATCAAATTTAAACAGATTTTTAGCACGTACTTGTGACAATAATCAAATTAAGCCGATCGAAATCGACCAGTAAATATTTAAATTACAATAACAATTCTACGTTTTAAGGTGAAAATAGTCAAATTCAATTGCACCAAAAGGCAAAAAGTACCGATAAATTAACAATCGAAATGACGGACCGCGTGTTAAGTTTCAAATGGCAAACTAAAATTAAACCATTCCGTTAATTATCATCAACAATACACAAAATATATTAATAAATGAGTCACTGACCTTCAAATTCAATGGACCGGGATTCAGCCGGGCAAGTAGCAAAGATTGGAAAGTGTGCCTATTTAGTGTATCTAACTATATCTGACATGAATGTACGTGTAATTGAATATACAATAAACTAATTACGCAGTAAAATAAAATGTGATGTTTACTTCCCTTAGGATGTGTCTTCCACCGCAGCAATGGTTCCAAGTCCAACGAACGCGATGGGCGTATTCACTTTATTTAACAAAGAGATCTAACTATAACAAAATCACAACAATATTCCCTCAAAGCGCGTGGCAAGGCCAACCATAAAAGCGCGCGGGCACAGAGTCTACCAACGAGCTAACGAGCTCGACGCAACTAAAAACTCACGAGCACAGGGTCCACCAAGGAGCCAACGAGCTCGACCCCTCACAAAGCGACGACGCGCTCAAGTCGCGATGTACTGCTAGCATACCACGCCCACTTCGTCCGGTGCAGGCGTTATTGCGCTCGTACTTCTAATAATAAGCGGGTACGTAAAGAAAAAATAATATAAAAACACTGACATATTTAATTCGCGGTAAAAATATCAAACTATAATTATTTAAAGATTAAAACTAAACACACAGTCTAAACCACTGCTCCTAGAGACTTGAAATTTGGAGGGTGTGTTTGTTTTAATACGTGGAGGTGTACTAATAAAGGATTTTTTGAAATTCATCCCCTAAAGCGGTAAAAACAGGTAAAAACGTACTTTTTATAAGTTTCGAACGGCTGAATAAGTTTTTATTATCTTTGATTTTTTGGATTTGTCTCTGCCTCGAGTAGTATACCTATGGCATAATTAAAAATATATCATTTGAACTTCTCTTTATTACGAGAATTTGCAGTCTGATGAGTATAAGATCAGCGCAGTGGGTTATAATTAAATCTTATGATAGATTCCGTAGGCGATCACAGAAACTCATAAAATACATAAGGCACCCAGTTTAGGCCTAACACAATGCCCTTCACAATGCCACCATTAGAGATTACCTCACGAGGACAGTTTTGTGAAGCCGCCGGCTGCGGTTGGCTCTACACCTTTCCTGCTTTTCACAACGCCACCATTAGAGATTACCTCACGAGGACAGTTTTGTCAAGCCGCCGGCTACGGTTGGCTCTACACCTTTCCTGCTTTTCACAATGCCACCATTAGAGATTACCTCACGAGGACAGTTTTGTCAAGCCGCCGGCTGCGGTTGGCTCTACACCTTTCCTGCTTTTCACAATGCCACCATTAGAGATTACCTCACGAGGACAGTTTTGTCAAGCCGCCGGCTGCGGTTGGCTCTACACCTTTCCTGCTTTTCACAATGCCACCATTAGAGATTACCTCACGAGGACAGTTTTGGCAAGCCGCCGGC